>JAXIVD010006332.1:5000-20000 GCA_036785275.1 Cancer borealis
CGTTTAGTATAACCTTGATTGTCTCAAGGAGTTTCTCTAAGACCTATGACAACCTTCATGTACCAATGGACTGTTCACACTGATGCCACACATGGAAAACTGAACTCCTTGTTAAAGCCAACACTTTTAGAGGATAGTTTAGGTTACTCCCAAGTAGGGTAAAGAAAATAAATGTGCACAATTATTAAGAACAGTTCATATGTACTTGTGTTTCTGATGATACGCACCTAACTTTTGAAAGCCACGACTGGCACTGCATTCCAGTCCTGACTGGTTATTATTTCTTAATTCAATAAATATTGTTCATGTTCCTATACTATGTAATATTCAAATAGCCATATGTAGAATTATTCAAACTTATGTAATGATTAACCATCTCATGAGAATATATCAAAATTAATGGAGATCAAAACTAGTATGTACATGTGTAAAAGTTCATCTTTAATAAAAAAAAAGTCATAAAAAATTTTGATTGTGTAATATATGGCTTGGTTTAGTACAAATTCAACCATTCATTAACAAACTGTACACAAGCTCATACTTGTCTATCAAGATATTTTTTTAAACATCATTCACTGCTACACTAAAAGCTCTAGGTATGAGTTTCCTTCCATCCTGTAAGGTGGGAAGAAACTTATGGTACTGGTCCATTTCATCACCAGTGAAAACAACCTCATGAATTCACTTCGGTTTTGAGCCAGAAAATTGTATGTGTGTGTGTGTGTGTGTGTGTGTGTGTGTGTGTGTGTGTGTGTGTGTGTGTGTGTGTGTGTGTGTGTGTGTGTGTGTGTGTATGTGTATGTGTGTGTGTGTGTGTGTGTGTGTGTGTGTGTGTGTGTGTGTGTGTGTGTGTGTGTGTGTGTGTGTTTACATCATATATATATATATATATATATATATATATATATATATATATATATATATATATATATATATATATATATATATATATATATATATATATATATATATATATATATATATATATATATATATATATATATATATATATATATATATATATATTATATATATATATATATATATATATATATATATATATATATATATATATATATATATATATATATATATATATATACATACATATATTATATCTTCAGCTACAGTCCCCTCTGTCACTCCAGTACACTGTTCTTAAACCCAATAAATTGCTAGGTGCATAGTATATTTGATACCAGCTCTTTACATTACCTGAAAATAACCTGAAATGTTTGTCTTGACATTTAACAGTGTATTGATTTCAGTGCCTGATGCTATCCTGTTCTGGTTCACATTGTGATTTTGGTAGTTTTTGCTTTCCAAGCTTAAACCAACCAGTTACAAAAACAACCCAAATGAATATTTGAATATAAGTTATTTGATGTTTTCAAATCACATGACTTAGCTAAATTCTAATAACTTGAAATTCAACATAAGCCAGAACAGAGCAAGTGCTAAGGAACAGAGTTTTCAATCCTACAACCACATGTAGGATATGGAGTATGGGATGGCAAAACTGCTTGCTTGGTCTACTTTTGCAAATTGTATAACAGACGTCGTAAGTAAAACTGTCAAGACGATACCACAAAGGAGATAGGAATAACAAGGTCACAGAGGGAACAAGACAAATAGGATGCAGTGGCTTCTTGAGCACCACTTGTGGTAAGGTTTGCAGAGTCTTTGAATACACACTCTGCTGGAAGGAAACTGAAATTTCAATGTTAAAATTACTGTAGATTATATGTCAATGTAAAAAAGATTTCCTTGACACTATAAGCTGAGGTGAAATTACAAAAGAAGAAAACACTAGTAATGTTCCACCAGATGTGGAAAATATGATAACAGTTCACTATTACAGTGATCGTGTATTGATACAATTTCATAATGAATATGAAAATTATATGTAAAACATTAAAATTTTACATTGTTTTAGTCAGGATTACCAAAACAAAATAACAAGGAAGATAAAAACTGCAGCTGCTTTTGATGAGAAGAATGCAGGACAGAACAAAAAAAAATGCAATCCTATTTAAAGAATAAATATTTTTATGTAAAATGTGCAGGTCATGGATGTACAAAACAGTATGGATATATATAACAATAATTACTGTTATCAATTTATATTCAATGCAAAACCCCCAAACAGCTTAAGTGTATAACAATAAATAATGCACATAGTACAGGTTTTGTGCTCACTTGGGGAGAGGAGGACTAGCTATGGCCACAGTCAACTGTCTCGCTTCTCTATACACATCTCACTAAAACAACAACAACAAAGTAACAAGAGAATATTTGGACACCAATATAAATAAACCTTTGAACCAACCTTGTTAACTAATACAAAGTTGTTTGGTGCACTTTGTCACGGCATTGAGAATTATGGACAGAGATAGACGTTGTTGATCACATTGTTCAAGACACTTCCAAACAGTTTTGAAACACTCCATACAGGAAGTGAATAAGCATTTAAAATACGTAGATGCATCAATAAAAAGGAAAATTATGGGTTCAAACTGACTAACGGTTCATTGCTAGTTACTGAATATTACTCTAAACGGATAAATTGGTTATAAGAAAGCATCTGAAATATAAATTAACACACCTAAAACTCTATAAAAAAAAAATCCAAAAGCTACTTTAGAAATAATAATGTTCCTAATAAATAAAATATCCAAAAAAGCACAAAAATGTTTCCTTTATATATAAATATATATAAATATATAAATATATATATATATATATATATATATATATATATATATATATATATATATATATATATATATATATGGGATAATTCCTGTTCCTTCCTAGTATGGATTCAATCATATATTCTTACTGTTAGTGTCTACTGTCATTAAGCTTCTGATACTCTCAAAACAGCAGTTCCTACACTCATCATTGCCATATTGCAGAAACTAATAAAATTCATGGCAAAAGTGACCTAATTATACAATCCACTGCAATTCATAGGTTAAGGCTGGTCACTGGCAGCAACAGCTTGACTTTGCTGGGTTATTAAAAAGCTTTAGCTTAGGTGAATTAACATTAGCAGTGCTACCTAGACAATGTTGCAGCTCTCATCACTCAAATAAGATCACTGCAATAGTTGTAAAAGGCTAGAGGCACCAAGGCATTCATTGCAAAATAGTTTATGAGAGACGAGTATCCAATACCACAAACATCACAGTCAATGAGGTGGTTAAGTAGTAACTGTGGTGTTCAGTAAGCCTTCAACTTGTAAACATGCTACATTCAGTGGTTAGGGTTGAAACATGAGTGCCTGCTACCATGACATATTCAGTTGTTTAAAAAAATATATGCAGCATTTTCTCTATCAATTGTGATAAAGCCTATACCACTTTTTAAAAAAAACATACTGAAAAAGATCAACACCATGTTTACAGTTACAAACAGGTAGAAATTACTCCCACTCCTTCCATACCACCAAAGAAGGATTCCTTGCTACGGACCCGTTGCATAAACACCCTGACCAAATATTGCGACTTACAAGCTGAAGATTGGCATCAGAGAATATTCCTAAGGGGCATGTAAACCAAAGCCCTGGTGTGCCCCTCACGCTGGGTCTTGAGACAGATCCTTAAGGAGATTAGATCTTGCATTCTTTAGTTTGTCAAATCTTTTTATAAGATGATTATTTGTAGTTTCCAGTTCTTCTAATCTACTCTGTGCATCTCTTAACTGTAAAAAAAAAAAATAACAATTTAAAGTTGAGAGAAAAATTATCTTTAATGATGCACCATACATTCTAGATGGTTTTCTAGTAATCAAAACAAAACTGAATGCACTGAGAAGTATGTTTCATACTAGTGAGGACATACACTCTTACCCCTAAAGACAGAAGTAATCTTCGTGTACCACAAGGTAGAACACCAATGATACAACATACATTTGGATATAAGGCAACACGTACATGGAACCAGGTATCACAAACTGTACACCATCATTGTTCTTTATCAATTTATAAATACAGAATTAAGAAATATTTCATGACCATGTAAATAATATTTATCGTGTATCTCCTTTTTTAATTATTATTTCTATTTTTTTGTTAGGATGCAACATACAATAGAATAAAAAAAAAGAAGCTTTCTAACTGTTTAGCACAATTGTATTGAATAGGAGGGCAAAATATACCAGTAGGTATTAGTCCTCAATGTCATGTAAAAAAGAATATAGAAGAAATTAAGTCAATCTGCATTTTGTATGTATGGTCATGACAATAAAGAATTTTGATTATTTCTTTTTTAATATTAATAAAGCAGTGAGAAATGGAGGTTGCAATTTCCTGATGATTACAAAACATCGGACTAAGAATGGTTTTATGCTTTTTTTTAATCTTACCTCTCTTTGCAGCTTTCGTTTCTCTAACTTAAGTTCCTCTTCACTCGTTTCCAACTCTTCTGACTGGGTTTTATATCGAGTTAAGAGAGCATCCAGTCTTAACACCTGCGGGAGGCAAAAACAGAACATATTAGCACATTTTCGTAACTACTGTAAAGAGAATAGTAAGATCTGATGTGAGGTTGTGAGGTCAAGAGGAAGACCACAAATGACATGGATAGACAGGGTGAAAAGAGCATTGAATGAAAGATGAATGTATATGAAGCAAAATAAGATGATTGTGCAAGATAGAAGAAATGACGTAGAATGATGTAGCATTGATGACCCTAGGAGGTTCCCGTGCATCTGGTGTGGCCCTTGGATCAGATCAGGCACGGAGAGGGAGGGCACGAGTTGAATATGAAGTGGTATGGGTAAACCCTAGAACCTTGTTTGTAGATACAACTTGCCCTAGGTCCTATTTGCGCTAACTTGACATGCTGTGTTGGGTGAGGTGCATTTCTCTTCTCTGGGGGTCGAGGGGCTAAGTGAGTGAAGTATGTGTATGTGTGCATGGGTGTGTGTTTGAATGCCTTATCTTGGTTATCCTCCTTTAGGGGTATAACAGTTTAGTATATAGATATAGAATAGACTGCTGTGGCTGCATTACAGTAAATAAAATAAGAACAGAAATAAAATACAAATAATGTGCTAAGCAAGTGAAAGAAATGTAATATGTCTGAAACAGAGGAAGCAAAAGTTCACAAGACACAATAATAGGAACTATAATTTACAATTGCCCTGAGGAAGCGGATAGAAGATTACTACCATCTTAATCCTTTCAGGTCACAGAAGGCAACCAAATCAAATACTAAACTTGTGAGGTGACAGTCATCAATGTTATAATGTTGATAATATAACATATAATACTCAATTACTGTGAAAGAGGCTTTACTAATTCAAGACATGGCAAACTGAATGCATAAGGATGAAGGATTCTATCTATTTAAGAATTTTGTATTACACATTGGAAACACCAAGCAACAACAGTTTCCAATGTCCACTGAGAAGCTATCAAACAGCCTTTGGGAAGGACACACACATTATCAACAGACAATTTATCTTTCTGTGAACGTTGGCAATTCAGTTGGAGGAAGTTTTAAATGTGCCACAGTCACCACCCTTAATGACAACAATGATGTGTCACACAATAGTAACAAATGACAATGAGAAAATATGGAGTCATGATGCCAATTAGAGGGACAAACCTTTCAAACGCTTCCTGTTAGTCAACAAATGCCCTGTGGAAGGTCAGCAGTGATGCTTTTCTGCCTTAAATCAAATGCTATCACCCTGAACACTTCCAACTTCTGCTTCCTCAACTTTTAAGAAATTTTTATCTTAGGAACTGGAAGAGCTGATAGGGTGCACCGAGTGAGTTCTTCATTCAAAACCAGAAATGAAATTATATTATGTGAAAACTTAAGCTCTTGTTTCATAACCAAGATGACATAAAGAAAGAAGTCCTGTTATGTAAATGGCGGTATTAAGAAAATTAACACACACACACAGACACACATAATTAAGACACAATAAACTCAATAAAAGAAAGCATTAAGTCCTTCTAGACTACAAAGGTGTTTGTTTACACCAAAATAAATGTAAAGAAAAAAAACAAGAAAACTCGGCCTATAAATATAAATTAATGCTAACTAAAGGGTCAGCAGGAAATTCTTGGTTAATCTTTCATGAGGGTATCAAAGGTTTTGTGACTCCTCTCTCTAGCCACTGATTAGAAAACAAAAATATTATTGGCTAGTTGGGTTGTAGCCTCCCATTAACTAGGTGGTTGGAACTTAATGTTTTGGAAAATAAGATTTTCTCTAATGTTTATGGATCAAAATGTATGTAATAGATTGGTGTGTGTGTGTGTGTGTGTGTGTGTGTGTGTGTGTGTGTGTGTGTGTGTGTGTGTGTGTGTGTGTGTGTGTGTGTGTGTGTGTGTGGGTGGGTGGGTGGGTGGGTGGGTGTTGGGAGGGGGGGGTGAGACATGTACATATCTACATGTTGAGGTCGTGACAGAGACTGGTTATCAGCAAGAGGGAGGTGTCGTTAGTGGGTTGGGTCAAGCCGCTACAACTCAAGGGTTCACAACCATCCATCCCGTGCCAGGGTCTGCTACTCACCACGCTGGCTGAACCCAAGCCACCTCCTTACTTGTCTTGACTATAATATTTCACTACCTATTATTCATACTGATGATGCAATGATACAACACAACACTTATAATTATGTGTCATTCCAAAAGCGAGTTTGCTTTATCTGCTTTTCTTTTGAATTAAAGGAATGGTATTGGATCCCCTGTTAGGTGGGAAAAAGCCCAAGTTCACCCATCAAAACTTTGTCTGTGGAATGGCAAATATACCACCATCATATTCCTTGCACCTCGTGAAAGGCAACCAAGATGAACAGAGCGAGGGGTGTGGGAAGCCCCTCTGCTGTATTCTCTCCTACGAGAAGACAAAGTGCAGAGAGAGAAGGGAATCAAGTCTCCCTGAACCGTAAATGCCTTGTCTTGGCTACCCCCTTTTAATGGGAATATAAGTCAGGTATATAGATAGATAAATACAGATAGATAGATATAGATAGATAGATAGATAGACAACAAGTTAAATGTTGTGAATGTACATGGGCTGTCAGTTTTGTATTGGGCAAACCCTCAAGAGAGTAAATTTTGTCTATCACATTTATTTTTTCATCAGTCAAAACAAATAAAAAAAATAAAATAAAAAAATAAAAATAAAAAAAACTTGCAAATAAACTATGCTGGTCTGTCATGGCAAGGCTGTTGTAGAAAATAAATAATACAAAACATAAAATACAGAAAGCATTGGTGTTTGCCACTTAATAATCTTACAACAGAATTTCACATAGTAAATGGTATAACCAAAATACTTACATTTGCCTGCAATGTCGAAACCTCTGCCTCAGCCTTCTGAACTCTAAACTTATATTCGTTTACAGTTTTGCTTTGCTCCTCTGAAAAAATGTTGAGAGTGTCATAATCATTTCATCACACCATCATCAGGGGGAGACAAATAGAACGTTGCCACACCACCACACATATAAACAAACAACTCACACATGCATCTCCTAAACACTAGTGACATATTTACTTTGTTTCTCATAATCTAAGCCATTCTCTTTTCTCCTGTTCTTGTTTCTTTCTTCTTCGAGTTCAAGTTTCAGTCTTCTAACTTGGTCTTCTAAATCGTTTTTCTCCTCGCCAAACTTCTTTAACCTTACATCTGTCGTGAGGGTAATGGAAAACGAAAAAAAATGTATCAATATCCAAATGAGGAATTACAAGAAGATTTATAGCTAATCCCAAGATATACTTAAGGACTTATCATGGTAGGTTAGTTTTTATTATAGAATTTTCAAGCAATGACCCTACCAAGTTCTACACTTTTTCTTAACTTATTAAAAACAGTTCTTTACGTACACACACACACACACACAACACACAACACACACACACACACACACACACACACACACACACACACTAACAAAAATACAATACAAGCCTAGTTCTTTTCCTGCATGTTATAACTAGATAGATCAACACACTTTCCCTTGGGCTCATGAAGTAACAAAAGCTGTACTTCAATTAAAATACAAATATTTTTCCACTGATCTTACACGAAGTTGATTTTTCCACTACATACAAAACTTATTTAACTCAACTTTAGACACATACCTAAAGAGCCTTGAGCTGCACCCCTTGACAGCAGCTCGGCAGCCTCCTGGGACACCAACACCTTCTTCACGGACAGTTTTCTTGGAGCTAAGTTGTCTACGTCATCATCTTCCTCAGCCTCTTCCCCATTTTCCTCTTCACCCATAACCACTAAGCCATATTCCTAAAATGAGTTTACATACAGTTACTTTCACCATTTCAAACTCACTGAACATTCTCATACAGTATGCTGGGAATTTTAAAATCTTTGTAAATTAAGTAAATACTCACCTGTATCAATTGATCTCGCTCTTGTAACATGGTGCGTAAGATTTTGACTTCTTCCTGTAACTTTGTTGACACTTTTCTCAACTGTTCATATTCAGTACATTTCTTCCGGTGTTCTTTCTGTAGTAAGGGGGAGAAAAATAATGTAAATCATTAAAATACATGGAAGTAGTGCTCTAAGCCAATAAGGTAAGGTAGAGGTAGGTGGTGGGTGCAAGAGGCCGACAGAATGCAACAGTACATGAGTTAGGGAAGACAGGAGATTGAGAGGATTAAAGCATACAAGGAGGAATAGGAATAGGATAGGATAGGAATAAATAGAAACTTCTACCATGGCCATTCCTTGATAGGGGGGGGGAGGGAGTTCTCTTAGGAATAGACATCAGGTAAATTGATTGTTATATAAAACACATTAAGATGCAACAAACCATCCTTAACCAAGCACACTCATACTTGATTCTACACACCAATCAAAAAATATTATATGCTTGAGTAAGAGATGTTTTGTTACTTCATAATCATTTGTCACACAGGAACACAGAGTTGTCTTACCGTTAGTTGTGTGTGGGCTTCTTCTAGTTCGGTGTACCTGTCCTTCATTAACTCAACTTCAAACGTTAGTGTTGCCTTCTCATTATCAAGTTGTGCATTGGTGATCATGGCCTTCCTGAATTTCTCATCCAGCTCCTTTAACTCCGACTAGAACAGAAATTAAGATGTGAAAAGGCTAGAGAGAGAATCTTGAATAAATCACTCATATACTTTGCATCACATTAAAACATTATTAACAGTGACAAGATAAGACATTTCAATCCAATTTCTTATTATATTTCTCACCCTCATTTCTCTAACATTGGCCGGGAGAGCTGCCTCATCAGTAGTAGAGTCTTCGGAGGATCTGCGTGAGTACTGACCACTGGAGTTCATTCCCGATGATCGCCCAGCAGCCCTTCCCATTCCTGCCCGAGGCACAGGTTCTGGAACTGTGAGAAGAAGATAATCATCCAAGTCCATTAATTTCAACACACTACTTAAGTATGGATAAATTTTTTAATGTGAAAATTACAGTCAATATTCTATACACTTTAACCAGACAACCTGCAATGGTGTAATGAATCAGATAATCACCCAACTGCATTAACCTCAACAGACTGATAAAGCATTAATAAAATGTTCAATCTAAAATTTATAATAAATTTTTTTCTACATTTTAACCAGACAATATTACTGCAGCAGTTGTGAGAAACTACATGCGGTAAAGACTGGTTTGACAAACAGTCTCTTTTAAATTCCTATCTACACCATACTGCAAAGCAACATAAATAACTGAGCTTTATGCTGAAAATAAATCATAGGCTTTATGCTTTATGCTACTAAGGATTAATATTAAAAATATGGACAAAATGTAAATCATAACATATGTAGCAACTAAAAACAAACAGGTTGCGAGTTTGAAAGCTTAGAAATTAATATTCATGGATAAGTTTAGTCTACAGGTGTTTATAAATTATGCTAATACATGAAACATTCTAGATTATAAATATCAAATGACAGCTGAAACGTGTGTAGATTATGAATAACAAATCTTATGCAAGTGACAACTATGATATAGAATAAGTTCATATCTTCACTTTAAAACGTTCTTTCTGGTAAAAACCACACACAATTTATATATAGCAATACTTGAACTTATTGGTTTTAGTTGCGTTAGAAAAATTACAATGAAATAATTCCTAATGTGTGAGAGTATCCTACATCATAAAACTACATGGCAGGTCTGTCTAAATAGGCCAGATGTTGTTCCTCTGTAATTAATTCAGATGCCTGAGATGATTCATGCTATAAATAGTAGTGCCTTTACAATGCTTGTCACAGATAAATCTGATGCACCAAGAGTTGTTGGTATGTGAATCCCTCACCAGCACCAGCACCAGCACCACCACCACCACTACCACCACCACCACCACCATCTACACACTTCCTTTGTTCTCTGTTTGGAAGTTATGCATGTTTTATTTGGTGTGTTGGTTTTGTAGTATTTTTTCTTCATGTTTTGAATATTCTGTAACTATCTATTCCAAAATGCAGTTATTCCTCTTTCTATATGAATACGCATTGAGAGCTTCAATGTTGTAGTTTTCTCTGTACATTTTGAAGATTGATTATTCTTTGACAATTGAATTCCAGTATTTTTCAGATTAAAGATAAAATATGAATTTCTAAAGCTTTGTTTTTCATAATACAATACAAAGAAGCTGTAATGTTTAGCCTCTGTTTTAGTCTTACTTGTTCAACAACATAACAAAATATAACATCTGCAGGTGACTGACAGCCTACCATTGCTTTAATTCCAGACATGCACATCGTTACTTCATTGATCATATGATTTTGCAATGAAAAACTAAATAATAAATGATGTACTGTACTGTATTTCAATTTTAAGTTAAGAAAAAAGATATACTATGTTCATATCTACTGGTAATGCACAATTATCATGGAGAGTAATTCCATCTCTCAAAAAATACAGGCTGTCAAATAGTAAACACAAACATATGTAACATCATCAGCAAAGGGAAAACACCATCAACAAAACAGGGATGGGGCCACAGGTCCACACACACACACACACCACTCAAGGCAAAGACACTAGATCTATCACCAAATCTCAAGCACAACCTCTCCACATGAAGTTTTTGCAAAGAGCACACCATCAAATTACCAAATCCTGGAAACAGGCAAAAAATCAATACAAATAAACTTAATTATTAACATGTTAAAGGATTTGACAAGTTACTTCCTTTTCTATTTATCCTGCCACCTCTAACTGCATCTCCATGGGAAAAAAAAAAAAAAAAAAAATATATATATATATATATATATATATATAAAAATAAAAATAAATAGAATTAAACATGTGTCCTGATACAACATTGATTGTACAGAATTCAAATGATCTGTATGCATTATCTATAAAATAATTATGGAACATCTTAGCTGTGTTCTTTTTTTCTGATAACATTTGTGATCGTCGATGAGTGTGACATGTGACAGTACACTACTCTATGATGTTTCTTCTCTGCTTTACTCATCACCTCACCACAAGATATTGAGGCTCTACTACAATTATTGTACTAACTATATATATATATATATATATATATATATATATATATATATATATATATATATATATATATATATATATATAAGGTTTATATCTCCTTTAAAGGGAGGTAGCCAAGAAAAGGTATTTATGGTTTGAGGTGACACTACTCTCCTCTGACACCCTCCTCCGTCCCTTTTGTTCGCCTTTTATGCCCCTCAGGGAATACGGTGGTAGTGTAGTGTTCTTGCAGCTCCACCACAGGACTAACTAATTATAGATACTTCACAAAATCAAATTTGTCTCTAATTCATGCTTCTGAAACTGGCAACAAAGTGTAAGATAGCATTAAATAAATAATTAAATAAATGAATCAGTCAATTAAAAACAAATCAGGTGATGTAAAACAAAATGAATATAACTGGTACTAAACAAACTGAGGTTCTAGACATGGCTTTACAAGTCAACATGGGTGAGGGGGTTGCGTGGCGGCCACAATGGCAGTTAGGAAACAAACAGCTTAATCAAACAACACCCTATTGCCTTCTCACCATACCTTTCTCCTCATCACACTCATCATCTTCGCAGTCATCATCATCTGTAGTGAAGGCATAACCTTTAGGTACACTAAAAAGGCACAACGAAAGTGCCAATGAATTTCTCCAAGGAAGTGGTTACATTTACATCTGAGATATTAGTGTTATCTTTCAAATCCAAGGGATTTGAAACTGAATTATGTTGGATGCAAACACTGCCTTCAGGCAAAGGGAATGCAAGTATGTACAGCATATACCATAATTGCCTATTCCCAATGCAAAAGTATAAATCAACACAATTTTTTTTTAAAAGATATGATCAAAATGGTATTAAGAAAGTCTGGCTTCTTAAGATGTTTCAAACAACCTTAACAAGTTAATGCCATAATAACAATTCATGATAGCACCACATTGTCTTCACTGTACATCAAATGCTGGACAGAACAACCAACCTCCTACTCACCCGTGTATGATGGAGAAGCAAACTGCTTCTCTTCATCATTTTCTTGTTCATGTTGTTGCCTCTCCAGTTCCCGTAACCTCAGCTCCCTGGCTTCAGCCCGTGCTGCACGCCGTTGAGCTAGCCGTGCTTCAGCCTGCCAAAATAAATATACTGTTAGAAAAAAATTTCATCAAATTTTAAAGCGATACGTTAGCAAAGGAATATGATATGGAGGGCTATCATCATCATTTAAAGAAAATATTCTGTGTTTGAATAGGTCAATTTTGGTCACTTGAAAGCAGTTCACAAAGCTTCCAAACACTCACACTTCTCACTATCGAGCTACCTTCTCCTCCATCCTCTGATAACAGGACCAAAACAATAGCCTTGGTGTATAATACCCATCTTACAGCAACTTCCTAACCTATAGCATATACTGTTACACTAGTACCATTGTACAGTTTTTTTTATCACTTATACACTGACAAAAAATATATATATATATGAAAAAAGAGAAAGAGAGAGAAAGAGAGAATTTTCATCTGGTAAACAATTGAGTAACTCACTTCTTCATGTGACATACAAACAGCCTGCTGCAGGAACATGTCTCCCACAGGATCAGCACTCAATACGTTCTCATCACCATGTCTACCACCTTCACAACCCATACCAGGTGACTTAAGCCTTGAGTGTCTGCCTGGGACAGAACCACCAAGTCCTGGGGAGGATGCTGTCCCCTTGAGATCAGGTGGAGGAGTTTTAAATTTTTCTAACGATAATCTCTTTTTTCCAGACCCTTTCTGAACCATTTCTGAGTTTTCTCTGCTCTTATCCTCCACCAATGCAGTTGATTCATTGATTCTGGTGACAGAATGAGCCTCCTTATCCTCTTCAGGTGCAGTGCATGACTGAGAGAGTTCACCTGACACACTTGCATCTGGATGGTCTGGTACTGAGTTTTCCACTAGGGGATTTTGCACTTCAGAGGTTTCTAACACAGATGTGGATATTGTCATTTCAGTAGTAGGAGGAACGGGCAGATCCTCCTCCTTACTCTCCTTCTGTGAGTCTTGATGCACTGAAGACTGTGGTGATGCTGCTTGGTCACTCTCACTTACTGTGACTGTGTTGGGCTTTGGGGACACAGGCAAGCTGTAGTACCCACTGTCCTTGGCCTGCTCCACCCCTTCCTCTGATGCTTGTGCTGCTGGACTGGTGACACTTTCTTTTACTACATTATGCTCTGAACTTTTGTCTTCTTTAGGTGTTTGACAATTATCTGATTCATTCTCTCCTGGTGTATAAGTTATATCATCAATGGACTTCTCAAGTGGTGTTTCACTTGCATTCTCACCTTCCTTCTCTGATGTGACCACTTCGACACTTTCTTCCCCCTCTGGTTTTGCAGCTTCATTATTTTCTGAGAGAGGCATTTCAGATGAATTCTCTTCCGTTACCACTTCGGGCTGTGGATGTGATGTAGACTCTTTCTCTGTAACTTCTGATGTCACTTTGTCAACCTCTACATGGGAGTCCTGCAAATTTGTACCACTAGTTTCTTCCTCCGATAATCTGTCTAGTTCCTCATTAAGCAAATCATCCAATTCTTCATTGAAAATATCACTGGAGGAAACTGATACATTGGAAACCTTACGTGTCAGTTTATTTGGTTGACTAGATTCAGACAAATTTCCTTCAACTGAAGTGTGACTTTCATTTGTGGCTTCAATGATTGAGTTTATATCAAATAATGAACTCTCTCTGCTGGTAGCATCCTGATATATTGAAGAGGTGGTGCTAGTGTGTCTGGAGCACTGCCCTCTATATGTGTGCCTCATTTCCACATTTTCTGCTTCGGTAAGCCCTTCACTACCATTTGACAGTTCAAAGTCCTCATTTGGCAGTACATTACTTTCATTTTCCTTTGGTTCTTTTTCTTCACTGTCTTCATCATCCCAGTCTTCCTTTGCTGAGTCAAAATCATCATCACTATCAGCAGTGTTGGTATAAAAAGTTTCAACTAGACTGTCCTCGTGTGCTACTGATAGAGCCTTTTCCTCCCCTATGTCAGCCTCTGCCTCAGGGTTGTCCTCTGTTCTTACTGTTACATAATCATCTACAACATCTGGTGCACTGACAAGCGGAACATTTACAGAGTCATTAATGCCAATAACCTCATGAAGGTTTTCTAATATTTTGTCAGCAACTTGCGGTTCTTTTTGTATATCTTCAGTGGAGTCTGTGGCAGTATCACAATCCAGTATTACAGCTTCTTCTTCTTGCCAATACTGTAATTCCTCAGAAACGCTCAGTCTGCTTGATAACTTTTTACTGAGAGTGTCTTTGTCATCAGTTTTTCTAGAGCTTCGTAGAGTAACACATTCATCCCCGTTTTTCTCTGGACCAACAGATTGCTCTCCATCATTACCATCGGTCTTTTCAACTTCACTGTTCTTTTGATTTTTCAACGAGGATTCATGTTCCTTATTAGTCTGTGGCGTTTCAAAAGAATTTTCAGGATTATGATCTGAACCATCTACAT
>JAXIVD010006333.1:5000-7500 GCA_036785275.1 Cancer borealis
ATTAACTCGAGTAATCGGTTGAGATTGGACAACATAATCATCTAATTCAGGGTTTTGAATTTTGTAAAGCAAAAAGAGACATGGTGCTTGTCGTGGCCAGTATGACAGACCGACGTCAGGTTTGCTGAAAAAGGGTAAAAAAGAACGAAGAGCGGGAAACAAAATGCAAAGTTTTCGCTTACATTTTGCATACAAAGAAATGGAAGGGTAACGTTGCAAAGAGGGACAGAAAAGAAAGAAAATACGGAAACGAACAACAAACCAACGATGAGTAAAAATTCGTTTTTCTGTTCTCGCAAATTCTAACCAAGAGAGTAAACACATATGTGACAATGACAGGCCACCCCAAATATATGGGACACAATGGCCCCAAATAATTGCCGTTACGAGATACAATATTCTCCCACAAAGTATTCGAGACCGATTACAAAGCACTCCAGAGCCAGGTTCACAGCAGCGGGGGAGGAGCCGGGAAGTGCTGAGTTTGCAAAGTCACGTTCCACACCTACAAATGACGAAAGAGGGGCTCACTGTGGCCGTGTTTCCGAGCTTCATTAATTCTGGCGTGCCGTTGCGAGCTCCCACACTCCTCGTTCCCTCCCCTCCCTTCCGATCAGGAGTGACCCTCGCCTCCACAAAATCTCTTATTGAACTCTGGCTTCATTGCAATAGCCCACCACCACCATCACCACCACCACCCCTACCACCACCCCCACCACCACCACCACCACCCCCACCACCACCACCACCACCACCACCATCACCACCACCATTACAACCACCACCACCACCACCACCACCACTATCACCACCACCACCACCACCACCACCATCATAACCACCACCACCACCACTACCACCACCACCACCACCACCACCACCACCACCACCACCACCACCATCACCACCGCTATCATCACAACCACCATCACCATCACCACCACCACTATCACAACCACCATCACCATCGCCGCCACTCCCTCACTCCAGTAATTTTCACTCTTCCGATATCATCCACTGCATTTCAAGATTATCTCTTTAAGCTGTTACTGTTATTGACCACCTCTCTATAAGTTGCAATACTTGATGCTCTCAGACATTATTCGAAATTTTCATTGTAGTGGACAATTAATGGTGGTTCAATGGATTCTGTGTGCGTGAACCTCTCCCAGCAAACCTCACAGTAAAAATAGCCACGGCCTTGCTTGGGTTGCACACCCCGCACGGATGTGGCCAATGAAGCGAGTCTCTAGAGTAATGCTTTTAACTTCCCACGCATTGAAGGCAGAATAAAGCCATGACCCGGCGTTTCGCGACGTTCTTATCACATTATGTATCACTTCTACCGTACAGGACTTGTTGGAAATTATAGGACATAATTATAACTAAATTATAGTTCAAAATTGTAACACATTTGTAGTACAAAGTTATAGTACAAATTAAAGTACAGAATTATTGTACAAAATTATAACACAAAATTGTAGTACAAAACTGTAGTACAAAGCTATAGTACAATAATTATAGTACTCATTTTTTGCTGCTGTACAATCCAGTTTGATTACTTGATCGATCATAAATACTTTGTCGGAATAAAACTGCGGTGTAACTGATCAATTACAGGAACTTGCGTTGGTGTTACTATTTTGTTTTATGTATGTTTTCTACTTTTATTTCATACGCAGTATTCGTCTTTTTTCGGAAGTGAATGCAAAAACGTGATGGCGGTAACAACGGCGCCAAGAAGGAACACCTGGTTTTGAGTCTCCTCTATGGCAAGTTAGGTTGTGCAATGGTTGTGTTAGCTTAAGTTTTGTTTTGTTTAATTCATTTCAACAGCAAGTGAGTTATCAAGGCAGGTGAGCGGATTGAACCCATTACTAGATAGATAATCACTTTCGTTGACGAAATATTAATGTTCAGTGACCGTGGAGATGGAATGAAAAGGTTTCAGTCATAAAAGTGCAAAAAGTTGGGCGTGGGGTTACAGTGTATGATTACCGTTATTAGTCGTGGTTGTAACCTATATTCCAGAAAATTTCGGAGGCTAATTCATGATTAATGTATAATAGCCTCTCATATTGATGAAACTTCACCAGCTATCTATTTCAAAACTATAATTTCAATAGAATCTCTTTAAATGTACATGAGAACAATGCAAACTTTCTTGACACAAACACGTGGACGTATTGGTTGGTCGATGACGTAGAATATAAAGTAACGTGAGTCCGTGGGTCACATGTTCCCATCAATATAAGATTGCGAGGCGTATGAGAACCAGCTGCCTTTTGTGCTCGACTCCAGTGATCCACCCTATAACAAATATTGGTTCCATGCTGCTGGCTTGTATTGTGAAATGCAGTATACGATTTCATTAACATTTCATGGGACATTGATATGGGAAGATGTAGGAGGATAGATATCGATAGCTCAGCGGATGAATAGATACAAGGGTATACGCATATAAATAGATATAAACAGATCAATCAACAAATGAATATAT
>JAXIVD010006333.1:10000-24429 GCA_036785275.1 Cancer borealis
TTCAGTGTTGTTCAGAAGCGACGACTATTTCCACCACTTCCAATTAAAACCTCATCGGAATTGCGTTTAATATCCCTCCAAACTATAAATAAACTTCTAAAAGACATTAATGACTCCATGCGATTCAGACTTGTTAGGATGAATTTTGCGTACCAAGCCAGTGTCGGAGGGAGTGTGGAAGGCGACGGGTTTCATCCCTGGTGTGGTGTGTTCACGATGGTGGAGAATGAAGTAATGAAACGTGAAGTACATTATACACTTTTATCTCCCAAGGTGTTTTTCCGCTAATTCCACTAGCTTTCAGGTGGATCAAGACCGTCTACCCTTCTCATATTAGGTTGAACAGTTGCCATCGCCAGCTCTCCCTTCTTCCTCCTTTCTGTTCTTTTAATTTTCTGACACAAACGCCCCTGATTAATTCCCTCTAATCCACCAGTCATCACCGACAACACAATGCAATTTCCATTCCATAAACCTGAAAATGATCTATTGATCCGCCTTGTAGTTGCAACTTCTTGATCAAACTGTTACTCCAGAAATTGAACAAGAATTAGTACTTTTGATTTATTACTATCTTACTTACTATTGTTTTGTATTGATTTTATTTCTTACCCATCTCTCTCTCTCTCTCTCTCTCTCTCTCTCTCTCTCTCTCTCTCTCTCTCTCTCTCTCTCTCTCTCTCTCTCTCTCTCTCTCGCTCTCTCGCTCGCGCTCTCTCTCTCTCTCTCTCTCTCTCTCTCTCTCTCTCTCTCTCTCTCTCTCTCTCTCTCTCTCTCTCTCTCTCTCTCTCTCTCTTTCTCTCTCTCTCTCTCTCTCTCTCTCTCTCTCTCTCTCTCTTCTCTCTCTCTCTCTCTCTCTCTCTCTCTCTCTCTCTCTCTCTCTCTCTCTCTCTCTCTGTAGTCCCGCATAAAATACCTCTCACCTGTACAATTAAGCAGACAGTGAGAAGCTCAGTGCACTTCAAAGATGGAGATAAACAGGGACGAGAGGAGCTCTGCGTAAAGTGAGAACTCAAGAGATGATACATTAATGTATAACACCTTCATTACCTTCACTGACACTAGTCTATACAGGCGAGACAAGAGCAAACAGTGGGTACGATATTTGATAAGGATAGAACACTCATGCTTCCTGAAATGTAACCTTGGGTAATATGTTATTGATATAAGTTTCTTGAATATAAAGTAATACTTATAAAACCTTTGAGGCATTGTTTTCAAAAAGAGAAAGTTCCCGAAGGCTTATGGTTGTTTATTTCCCCTCTAGCCAGTCTTCTTTTCCCTGGCTGGTGTGGAGGGTTAAAATGTTTCCTCGTGGTGTTCAGAATATAACCTCAAAGTGCATCACATTAGAGGGACATGGTTCTCTTATAGCGTTATGAACCCTTACCGTGCCGGCGTCACTTCCAACACTGGTGAGGAAATTAAGTCCAAAGAGAATCAACAACAATGAAGACAAGGACGCAGGCAGGAATTAGAGGCGGAGGAGGAAGAGGAGGAGGAAGAGGAGGAGTAAGAGGAGGAGTAAGAGGAGGAGGAGGAGGAGAAGGAGGAGGAGGAGGAGGAGGAGGAGGAGGAGGAGGAGGAGGAGGAGGAGGAGGAAGAGAAGGAGGAGGAAGAAGAGGAAGAGGAGGCAGCGGAGGAGGACAAAGAGAGGAAGGAAGAGGAGGATGGGAAGGGATGATAATGAGGAGACGATGAGGAACAGGAGGAGGAGGTAATGCATTCACTAATAAATATTGACCTTTCCTGCCTCCTAGTATGACCACGTATTATGTATGTGCATTTTGGTGCTGACAATAACAATTCGTGTCTTTGTTTTCGTGTTATTTCTTGATCCGTTTTGGGGTATGATTGCAGATATTAATTCCTTGAAGAAAGGGATGAAAGTTTACTCGATACAGTAACAAATATTTCAGGTGTTACCTACGTATATCCAAATTCTGGGAATCTTTGAAACTATACAAAGGTACATTATTTTGGTGGAGGGGTTATGTGCAAAATTAAATTGAGATGATTTTAAGAGAAAGGAAAAAAACAGTTACACAAAATGCAATTAGTGAAATAATCTGCACTCGCTTGAAAGAGCCATTAGGAGGACATTAAGAAGAAAAGGTAAGCTGTGGAAAGAAGCCGGGAGCAGCAATAAAGACCCGAGCCAGGCAATGGTAACCACCGGGAAAACAATGCAATCTGGAGGAGACCATCCATCACCTGATGATTTACGGCGGCGGCGCGCGGCGGTCCGGCCAAGACCAGCCCACCGGCAAGGGAATATTGGGGCTGAGATACGAGAAATGGCTCCCTGCTGCCCACGTCCCAGTGAGGCCCGCTGTGTCCGCCTGTGTCGTCCCCACAACAGCTCGCAAAGTTTTATTGTGACTGTGCTATTTCTTCTCTTACGCAAACCAAGCATATGCAGTTGTGCATATTATTTTCTTTACTTATTTATTTTCTTCCGTAGGAAAATGGATGAGTTAGGCTTTGTAATATAAAAGAAAAACATTAAAACAACAACATTCTCTCCCCTACACAAGCACAGTACACGTATAAGCCTGCAATTTTTAAAGATGTAGACCCTGTTTCCATCACAATGGACTTGCGAGCGCTTAACATGGTTGTGGAATACCTTGTAAGCTGCAAGTAAGAAACTTTTCCTTTATCTTAAAAGAGCGCAATTAAAGAGATAATTAAAACCCTCAGGACGTAATCACCATCCTCAGGAAACTAATCCAAACTCGTAATAATGCTAAAGCCTAAAATATCGCTTCTTAAGGCATAATTTCTGCAAAGTTTGTAGCGGCAAGAGGACCTCAAGTTACCTTCCCCCCTCCCCCCGGCACCCTAGCGGCCGGGGCGGCAGGTACAGACTGGTTGGATGTGTCTCTGTCGTTCCGGGTGACACTTACAGGGATATTAATTGATAACGATCACGATATTGCCCTCTGCCTCGCTACTGCCTCCAATACTAGGCAAGTTTTGAAGGAAAATACCTATCATGTGAACTAAATATATATTCCCTAAGTTATTGGCAGCATTCATTCTTTTCTGGTGAGGTGGCCGAGTTTCCATATGGTAAACCCGCCACGCCGCTGGCGCCGCCGCCAGGCTACTACTGTTGTTTCTGCTGCTGTCTCTGCTGCCTCTACCTTGCCTGTCCACCATGCAGCAAGCAGCAGGAGCGGGTCACAGCGATACCTTTGTCCATGTGAACACAGCAGTGACAGATGGAGCGTTGGCTCCCTTATTTACTGTGACGAATTTATTCAATCACGTGAAACCTACCAGAAAAATTACTCATTATTATCTGTACAAAAAATTGATGGAAAGCTGAATAATAATACGAATTAATTTTAATAATAATGACAATACAAATGATAATAATAATAATTCTGATAATGATAATGATGATAATAATGATGATAATGACTGATAATAATAATAATGATAATAATAATGATAATAATGATAATAATAATGACAATAATAATAATAAAAGTAAAGATAACAGTTGTAATAATAACAATAATGATAATAATAATCATAATGATTGCAATATCAATAGTAATAATAGTAATAATAATGATAATAATGATGATCATGATAATGATAATGATAACAATAATAATAATGATGCTAATGATAATAATGATAATATCTGTAAAATTAGTAATAATAATAATGATAATAATAATAATAATAATGAAAATAATAATGATAATAATAATAACATTAATAGTAATGATAATAATAATGATAATGATAATAATATCTCTAAAAATTAGTAATGATAATAATGATAATATTAATAATTATGATAATAATGATAATATCAATAATGATGATAATAATAAATAGAATAATAATGATAATATTTATAATAATAATGATAATCATGATAACTATAATAAAATAAATAATAACAGTTAATTAAGCAACAACAATTGTATATAAATACGTGCTGCTGTTCGTTCCAGGTAGCATACACGTTCTATTTATACATGAACAGGACAAAAAAAGTTAAACCCCTTTGACCTTTAACATAGATCCACCGTCAACAGGTGAAAGACAAAACGCCGCTCGGTGACTCTTATTGTTGTGGCCATAAACTTACTCCACAAGTGTATTCTATTTTCCTTCTCTCCCCAGGGATGGCAGGAGCTGTGACCATAGTGAGGCTGGACGTGCCGCGCGTGGTGGAGGCGGACACTACCCCTGTGGTGCTCGACTGTGATTTCCAGGTGGACGAGTGGGAACGACCGGGTCTCGTCCTCAAGTGGTGGGTCTTATCAGGCTTACTCATCTCCTCAGCCACTCCTGCAGTAGCTGGTGACTTTTTTTTGCGGCAGAACAAAAGGCAGTGTCTGGCGTTAGATCATGTTTGTCATCCAAGTGGAATTCAGCAACATGTTTATTTACTTGAGTGGATTTTTGTTATTGTCGTGTTATTAATGTGGTGCATAAAGTGACGAAGGAAATAATTCATCCAGCCGCCCCGGGACCATACAAGGTTATCCTTCTCGTTGGTTACATTCGTCCAGCCTCACCTTTGTAACATCCTTTTGCCCTCCAAATATTTCAGTCCTTGGTCTT
This sequence comes from Cancer borealis, assembly GCA_036785275.1. Classification (NCBI taxonomy): domain Eukaryota; kingdom Metazoa; phylum Arthropoda; class Malacostraca; order Decapoda; family Cancridae; genus Cancer; species Cancer borealis. The sequence continues at coordinate 14,594 of JAXIVD010006333.1, forward strand.
CTTCCTTCCTCCCCGCCTCTAACATACACCCCTAACTCCTCTCCTCCAGCTTCTGTTCCCTCATTCCGAATAAGCCAATGTTCTGTTTTGTCAAATAATTTGCCCAATTATCTCCGATCATAGAGTAATTTGTCTTTGACCCATTTCCGTAATGGCAGCAGCAATGCATAATTTTACATACCGATTTTGCATGTATAATTAATTTATCACAAAATCAATGATCCATTCTGCGTGGGTGAATAGATCTTAATGGCTTGCACACGACTGATACCAATGGTTAATGCCGCTCCTATGGAGATGAAAGGTAGCGGTGACCGGCTGTGGCGCCGCGTGCTGCCCGGCGCCAAGGGTACAGCTGCTGCTGCTCCTACTGCAGAGCGACGTGTGCAGTAGTCACTCAGCTCAGGCTTTAATTAGCGCCGGTAGTAAAATATGATATATCTTGTGTATTAATTGGTCAAGCAAATCTCTAACGTTACGTTCCATAACAATCCAACTGGTATCGTTTCATCTAGATTTAAGTATGAAATATCCTGAACATAATATTGTTCTCTTGATAATTACGTATATTAGTGATATTTCATTGTTTTATATTTTTCTCATTAGAAACAAGCACAGACTGTCCTTGTATAACAGCTCGCTCACGTATCACCGCCCCGCATGCAGGTATGTGGACGAAGTACAGCTGGTGTACCAGTGGATTCCGCCACGGGTGCCTCAGGCGCTGGGAGTGCTGGCCGACCGCATCAACACCACCTTCAAAATATCGGGTGACCCATGGGCTGCCCACCGGGCACTCTTTATTCCCCGGCCACATCCGGTGCTGTCAGGCCAGTATTCCTGCACCGTCAGCACCTTCGAGGACGAGGATACTCAATCAGCACATCTCCTCGTCTGGAGTGAGTTCTTCAGCTTCTCAGAGTACGAGTATCTACATTCCATTATCCAATGGAGTAGCATTTATCATCATCCTTTTCCCTTATCTTATCTTTCTTTGAGTGCCACGCTTGCAAGCTTCCTTGGCGGCTTTGCCATTCCTGCAGGCAGAATGGTGCATCCTAAGGGGTTAATGCCTTATGAGCGGCTCGAGTCTGTGGGAGGTGACGTGAATCAAAGCGAGATATTCGCTTGACAGTTTTATTCTTATGTGCTTAAGAACTATTCAACAGAAAAATAACTTGTACGAGTTTTTTTTTCTTCATCACAGAGGCTCCCAGGAGAGTGGAGCTGAAATACTGGCGCCCCTCGGAACACCTTGTCAACATCACCTGCCATACTGCAGGGGCAGCACCACGACCAAAGTTTACTTTATTTACTCACGACCTCAACGGAACCAAGTAAGGCGAAAACTGAAGGGTTTTTCATGGTGTTATGAAGTAAATGAACATGGTAGTAAGACTCGCGTAAAGTAATTGGCACTAATGTGTTACAGACAAACATTACCTCTCTTCAGCAAGCAGGAGGTGGACGTTCGAGGGCAAAGTGGGCAGCGCGTGGATGGCTTGTGGCAGGCTGGGGCATGGGGCCTCATTGTGTGGGCTGAGACGCCGCCCGAAACGGTGGTGGGGTGTACACTGGCCCTCCCCGGCACCAAGCAAACCCACACCACCACCAGAGCTTACTACCCAGGTGAGTCCTTGCATTCTAGGGCTACCAACTTCCAACGAGCATGCCTTATTCAAACATACACATAGACACACACACACACACACACACACACACACATACACACACACACACACACACACACACACACACACACACACACACACACACACACACACACACACACACACACACACACACACACACACCATCAACAATCTATTACGATGTGATGCTCCCATATTTCTTTTGTATGACGTAAATATTAATGAATGTAACAGGGAACAATGTTTACCTAGCATTCCATTTGATTACTAAAACTACCAGCCAATCAAGAACATCTCCACCTTGACGCTGCAAACGAAGTAGAGTTATATCTGTTTTATTTTCTGCCATATGTAACAACGTATCTCGAACATTTGTCAAAAGTCACCTGCCGAAAATGTTGAACAGCATCACTCACCAATCGAGGAGAGAGTAGCCGAGTTGACACGTTCCTCCTGCAGCCTGTTTTACTATGACATTCAGAACCTTCCCGCGTGCCGTTGGAAGGGTGCATCCATGGCAAGGTCCTCGGCACGTCGCTTTAGGGTGTACGGCAGCACTACGAGAACAAGGCTGCATCATTTCCTTTATCATTAATATTGTGTTATTCTCAACCCCTGTCACGTCTCACTAATAGGGTATTGCGAGAGTCGGCCTTCATTGTGTTTCCAAAAGTGTTTCACCGGGCAAACAACATTAACAAAACATTGCATTGTCCCATACTAATAAGGGGAATATGAATGGTTTTATTGTTAGAGTGATGAAAATGCATAAGTTTAGATTTCTTCTACGATATATGTTTACAAACCAAATTATATATTTTTTTCAGATATTCCAATACATTTTTTCACATTTCCTTCAAAGTGCTAAGGCTACACAGCTGCTTGGTTTATTCTGTTTAACACAATCATCACGAAAAACCAGTTATAGAAACACTCACATTTTTGTATATATATATATATATATATATATATATATATATATATATATATATATATATATATATATATGTACTTATATGTGTGTGTGTCTATATATATATATATATATATATATATATATATATATATATATATATATATATATATATATATATATATATATATATATATATATATATATAAAGATAAAGTGGGGGCACACGCTAAAGCTGCGCGTAGCTGCGGGCACTCATCTCCCGTCGCATTGACCTTTCAACCTGTGGTGGAAATTAATACGTTACGCCGGGACAGGATCATTATGAAATCCGACTATCCACAGTTTATCTTCCCAAGATTTCCCTAGGTATTCAATCAATTCAGAATATCAAAATAATCTTAGATTTTTTGATCATATTGTTCTAATTATCTGAATTCCTGGCTTTTCCCATTCTATGTTCTTAAATACTCTCTCTAAAACTGTTACGAATAATTTAGAATAGATAGTGAGGCTTTGTCTTACCCCTTTCTGCATTGGTATTTTCTCGCTGACCTTGTGTAGCTTTATATTGGCAGATGTTTTCTAAAATCTTCACATATATTTCCTCTATGCCATGTCTCCTGAGTGTTTTCATAACTGCTCAAGATGCTACTGAGTCAAAGGCTTTTTCATTGTCTATAAAAGCCATTCAAAGCTGCTTAACGTATTATGTATATTTTTCAACAACTTGGTTAATAACGTGGATGTGGTCAGTTTTTGAATAACCACTCCGGAATCCTGTTTGCTCTTTTGGTTGGTTTGAGTCCAACGTTGCACTAATCCTATCAGTGAAAAATGTTGTAAAGCTTCTGTACTACAGACTTATTGGACGATAGTTTTTTTAGATCTTTGATGTCTTCTTTCTTGTGGATTAGTATTATTAAAACAATTTTCTAAATATTTGGTATGATACAGTATTGCAAGCCATTAGTAATTTGTGCTGCAAATTTGTCTAGCAAAAAAACGATTGCATCCTTTATTAGTTGAATCAGTAATCCATCTGCCCCTCCTACTCATTCCTTTTAGAGCTTTATTTGTTTCATTTGTGTTTAGCCTGGATACTTCAATGTTCATATTTTCTATGTTTGGGACTTCGGTTTCCATATCATTAACAGTATGCAATTTTCTTTGGAATCCTCCTCTACCTTCATCATCTCATCTCTATTATTCGTAATCTGACTGTGTTCATCTTTTAAAGCAGAGTTGCTATCTGCCAATGCAAAGTGTTCACCTTACTGTCTTCATAGTACTTGTTCCCTTGTTTAGAGTTTCTTCAATTATTTTCATGTTGTACTTTCGAATAGCATAGCAGTTTTTTATTCTCTTATTTATGGTTTTAACGATTCAACTGCTTCTATTTTGTCATCATTCTTTTTTTTGTCTCATAACCATTTTCAAGGTTTCTTATGAAATCCTTGGTGGCAGTTGAGAGTTTTTCGCTGTTTTCTTTTCTACTTCTAGTGTTGACTCCAAGACTATATAAGTTATATATATATATATATATATATATATATATATATATATATATATATATATATATATCTGTGTGTGTGTGTGTGTGTGTGTGTGTGTGTGTGTGTGTGTGTGTGTGTGTGTGTGTGTGTGTGTGTGTGTGTGTGTGTGTGTGTGTGTGTGTTCACTGTCACAGTCTGCTGCTGGTCTCTCTCGAGACAGCCGGCCGTCCCCCTATGGAAAGAGCTCAGAGCTCATAGTGACCAATCTTTGGGTTGGACCGAGACCACTCACACACAACACACCGGGACAACGAGGTCACAATCCCTCGACTTACATCCCGTACCTACTCACTGCTAGGTGAACAGAGGCTACACGTGAAAGGAAAATCTCCCAAATAATCTCCGTCCACCCAGGGGATCGATCCCTGGCCCCTCGGTTGTGAGCCGAGTGCGCTAACCACTACGCTAGCGGACCGCGTGTGTGTGTGTGTGTGTGTGTGTGTGTGTGTGTGTGTGTGTGTGTGTGTGTGTGTGTGTGTGTGCATTTACTTAAAATGGCACTTGAACACCATGTTGACCCGTCATGAGGCCCTCAAGAGCGTTGGTGTTGTTAACACAACAGGAAAAGAATCACCAGAGCGAGTGGAATGTCGGATTAAGTTGAAAGTGAATGGTTATTGAAACTTTAATTCCCCTGATATCCCACGATGACGACAACGAAAGCTGCTATAGGGTCATAGAAACACCTTATTTACATAATGGGTTGGGCGTCGCCGCTGGAGGGGAACACCTTCCTCCAATATCCTCGTTCTGGCAGCCCCTTCAGCAGCAGGCTGGGCTGTGCACTGAGGCTGGTGACAGATGGAAAACTGTTAGGGGATAAACGGGCTTGGATGAAGCAAATGAAAGGAAGTAGTGTTTCGCTCAGCCAAAAAGGAACCAAAGACAAAGTAATATAACTTCAAACACGTCATATTTAACGTCTCAGCATCTTAAGTGTATCAAATACATTTACCTGCGATCAAAATGTGGTCCTAATGAGCCATGCCGTGATTGTGCGAACTTCACTTCCCTTCCACTTCTCTAACAGACGTGGGCTTAACGATGGAAGAAAACATATGCAATATTGCAATGTTTTCCTTTTTTCTTTTTTCCCGCTCCGGGTTGCCCTGAAGAATGCACAGTAATATTCTTACCACTTATGACTTAAAAGGAGGTTATACTAACGGATTTGCCTCATTTTGCTTTTCAATTTGCAGAAACATTTATTAATTTATATGAAAAACGAATTACCTCGCATTAATCAACTGCAATATGTGTGAGGATACACACTCGCTTCCTCAGTTGGTTCATCTAATTGCTTACAAGATCAACACTAGAATCACTTCAGGACTTATCCTCCAGCACCACATGGCACACCAAACCCATGTCCACGTTGCCTGACACCAACCCTGGAATATAGTTATCCTCACTAAACCATTTGATGTGTCAAAATAGTTATATAATAAAGTTGATAGCTTATAAAAATTGAGAAATTAATAGATGATAAAACATTTAAAAAGCGCAGAAAGCTCACACATTTTCTGGCGGCAAATATTTGTTTAAATCCATTCTACCTTCCAGTAGCGCGCTTCCATTCTTTAAACCTTTACGTCATGATCACCTGCTGCGGAACATACGTCAGAGGAGCCTGCTGCCTCCAATCACCACCTCCATTTCTCTGACCTAAAGTTCGTGGGGACCCTCTACCTACTCCTAGCAACTTGCAGCAATAATAATGAACTCGTTCCACCTTCGAGCTGTGGGTGTGTTCCTTAGACCACTTCCACTCAGAATATGACCTCTAACACCGACTTTCTGAAAAGGTGTCTCATGTTATTGCAAATTACCCAGATAACAGACCTTGATTCAGACTCGGGCAGGCTGCTGATTTGACACATTGCAACTCAGTCGGCACTACCATCGTCTTGTAAAGTCACACACGAGTACCATAAGCGTCAATAGTTCCCGCTCTTATAATTGCTGTTCCTTGCCGCATCTTAAGCATATGGTTACAGGAGGAGCAGTGATGTCCTCAAGGGAAGAATATTCGTACACCACAGATATTGCATAAGCTAAGCAAGTATTTGTTAAGAAAACTTCATAACGCTGCGTGCCCGGACAGTGCCATTAATTATGTTTGAAACGAGAACCCCCATTGTTCTAAATAACTTTACTGAATATGCTAGCAATTGCATCAATTAAGATCTTCTTTTGCTCATCGCATGCTATTGGCGTGATTGTTTTCCAGCGTATTTATGTGGAAGATTACCCTATTTCGATTATAATTACATTACCTTATTTAATTACAAACTGGCGACTGATTACGAAAAAAGGAGGATACAATTAAAAGTTAAGTTATTGCGTCCCAGAAAAGAGAAAGAGAGAGAGAGAGAGAGAGAGAGAGAGAGAGAGAGAGAGAGAGAGAGAGAGAGAGAGAGAGAGAGAGAGAGAGAGAGAGAGAGAGAGAGAGAGAGAGAGAGAGAGAGAGAGAGAGAGAGAGAGAGAGAGAGAGAGAGGAAAAAAAAGTTTAAAAAAAATGCAGTAATAAGATATGTGCTGGAGTTTCTATCTCAATATCCATATATACATATACTATATACAGTGTATATATATATATATATATATATATATATATATATATATATATATATATATATATATATATATATATTGGTGGTAAAATTTATGAAAATAATCAAGTGACGCAACGTTCGGGAAAAGAATGTAAAAAATAGACTAAGTCTGTGAGAGATGCAAGTGAAATTAATGGCTCCACTTTTCTTAATCAATCCAATGGGCACCGAGACATAACAGGAAGAACCAGAGTACAATGACATGCACACACACACACACACACACACACACACACACACACACACACACACACACACACACACACACGCACACGCACGCACACACACACACACACACACACACACACACACACACACACACACACACACACACACACACACACACACACACACGCACACACACGCACGCACACACACACACACACACACACACACACACACACACACACACACACACACACACACACACACACACACACACACACACACACACCTTGGCAAGGTGTAGCATAATCAGAACAAAAGACGACCACAAGGAGTCAAGTTTATGGTAGACACAAGCTCACTGAAGCTGTTGCAACGACAATTAAGGTATACAAGCCTTGCGAATAGGATTTATAATTTCTAAGTTATATTTAAGGACGAAGCCGACAAAAGAACCCGCGAAGAACTTTGCCTTGATCGCTTACATAAAATATATAATTTACTTCATAGATTGTAATTCTTTCACCAATATGACGGTCATTACATTTTTTCTGAGTCTGACGCATGCTTGTTTCTGTCCCGGCCAGACCTCCCCATCCTCACCACCACCACCACCGAGGCTGCCACTGTGAGGGGTGACACTCCCCACCAGTGGTCCAACGGATCCCATGCCTCGCCGGGCGCCGCTACAAGCTTCTTTGGTGAGTCCCGCCCCGCCACCCTACCTGTGTGAGCTACACAGAACCCAGGTCACGGTCACTGTATACAGAATGCAACAGGACCATTTTTTCTTCGTTGTGTTTCAGTATCAGGTGTTTCCAAAACCTTGCATACTTGGAAAACGTAGTATGGATGTTGCTGTAGATTTGTTTGGTGATTTTGCGTTAGTCTCTAGTCTGCATTATGTTTTATTAGTGATAAGCATTCATGATCAACCTTTCCACACTCTGCTGTGGTTATGGACAAGGCACTAGGAGGTTACACACAATCATGCTTGCCTTCAAAGTAAAGCTCCCCTTCCTCTGTTTCTATGAGGCTCGATGCTAATATCATCTCATGTTTTGCTTTTTTCGCCAGATTTTCCCATCTTGTTCGACACAGGCAAGTGGATCAGTTGATTTATGGTGCAATATATCAGTCTGGAATTGAGAGTTTAAGTAGCCATCATACCTGCTTACGTCCCTTGTTCATGGCGTGTGCAGCACTCTGGTGGTGAGCCTTTGTGTCTTACGCCTTTCCCTTTCTCTCTTCTTCGACCCCAACAGCCAGCAGCGGGAGGAGTGAGCTGTCGTCATCCACCTGTTGCGGCAACTGTCCTATGTACGCACACAGTAAGCCTCGTTTAGACTTGAAACATCAATCTTCTTCATATTTAGAGTGAATCATCCACGCTCACAGTCATACTCCTGATGGCCTACCAGCGAAGCACGAATGAATTCAAACATATACACAAATCTTGACTCGCAGTGTTTCCTCGCTAAATTTGTTTCTTCAATAAGATTAAAGAGAATGTCTCCTCAACCCAAGGTTTCACAGTCACAAAGAGGGGCGCCTCACCCTCCCTCTCTTGACTCCCTGAGCACATCTTCCATTCTTCAGCCTCACACCCACCAGGTGCAACCCAGGAACTGGTAATATTAATTTAATTATACACAGTAAAATTCCCAGTTAATAGATATTGATAACACACACACACACACACACACACACACACACCACTCTCGTGATTCAGTGGTTAACGTCTCCGCCTTTCACCCGGTAGTGCTTGGGCTCGAACCCTGTTCAGGTCGCTAGTGATTTTTCACTGACAGGGAGTGGCATATAGCTTTGCAGTCCCGTCGAGGATAGTGTTACGGCAGCAAGTGAGTGATCGTAGGCCACTCGGCGGTAGTAGCAAAGAAAAGTGGCCAGCACGAGTCGAGGCTCGAACACGGAACTCTGAGCTGCTATGCCCTAGCGCTAGCCATTAGGCCACCTCCTCCCCATATATATATATATATATATATATATATATATATATATATATATATATATATATATATATATATATATATATATATATATATATATATATATATATATATATATATATATATATATATATATATATATATATATATATATATATATATATATATATATATATGTGTGTGTGTGTGTGTATGTGTGTGTGTGTGTGTGCGTGGGTGGGTGGGTGGGTGGGTGAGCGTGTGCTTGTGTTTATTTATGTGTATATAAATATTTATTAATCGGTTTGTCTACCTTCGCCTCCACACACATATGCGTACACATGAAAGTCACAGCCGATGATAGACTTCTAAGCTTTATCCATTAATATTTCCAACATTAAAATTTATTTGTCTTTTTGCTTTCCTTTATATCAGAGTTATGTGTAACACACTCTAGACAAGAATATCTTTAAATGGTTTCTATGCATGTTAGCAAAAATTAGGAAAAGTCTTTCAGAATTCAGCTTTATATCTACTTGTAACGAGCATCTATATTTAAGAATTTTTCACACATATTGTTTTGTTCTTGGACAATGAAAATTTAATGGTGGAAGTATAATTATTTGTATTGGTTATCAATAGTTACGAGTGTTTCATTCGCCTCCTAATCTGGGCGAAGTAGTGGAGGCATATTCCTATCAGGAGGCAAGTTAGGATTGTCACATCTCAGCTCACCCCACGCACACCTTTCCCGCCTTTGTATTGCAGCGTGGCGGCAGCGGCGTGGGCGGCTCGGCGTTGGGTGGCGCTTGCGGTGCCTTGAACTGGTGTTGCAGACCCGTGGGCGGTGATGTCTGGCTGGCGTGATCTGCTGATGCCCCGAGTGATTATGTCTGAGAGAAGACGCACCTCCAGAACATTTCTTTATACTTTAGGTGTGATAAACGTTCATCCTTAGTGTAATTGAGCTTTTATAAGGCATTCAT
>JAXIVD010006334.1:0-24419 GCA_036785275.1 Cancer borealis
TTTCATTCATTCTTTCTCTACTAACCTTCTTTCCTTATCCAAAATTCTTCTTCCTTCATCCCTTCTTCCCTCTGTCTCTTACATTCACATTTAACTAACCTCTTTTCCTTATGCAGAATCCATCCTTCCATCCATCTATCATTCTTTATCTTCATTAACTCCAACAGAAATTCTACTCCACTTACGATGTGTGGACAGGGATACGAACGGCGGTCACACTTGCACTCTTCTTCGTCTTCACCGTCACACTCATCCTGTATAAGAGCAAGTGTAAGCCAAGGAGGAAGTATGAACTGTACCCAAGTCTCGAGGATATGCCTGGGAGACCCTTGGATTATTGTGACTACTGGTGTTCAAGTCCTGTTAGGTAAGTGTAAGGGTTAGGTTAGATTAGGTTAAATTAGTGGGAAGGTAAGTGTAGGGAGGTGTTAGGTAAGTGTAGCTATTGTTTAGGTAAGTGTAAAGAGTGGTTAAGTAAGTGTAGGTTGTGTGATTTATAAGTGTTTAAGGTAGGATTGGTAAGGTAATACTAGTTGTTTGATAAAGGTTTGGATGGTAAGGAAATAGTAGTCTAGTTAGGGTAAATAATGGTAGTGTTTATATCAGTTAAAGAGTTAAAAAGAATGTTATTATAAGTGCTTGTGATTGAGGGTGGGTTAAGGAAAGGGATGTTAAGAGATTAAATATGGAAATAACCTCATAAGTTTACAGAAAGTGAGGGGAAAACTGCCCTTCCCTCCCCTCCCTTCACCCACACACCCCTCTCTGTACACTATCCAATACTAAACTCCTCTCTTCTCTCTCTCTCTCTCTCTCTCTCTCTCTCTCTCTCTCTCTCTCTCTCTCTCTCTCTCTCTCTCTCTCCAGCCATGAGACGGGTCAGAAGTCAAGTCAAGTAGATTCGCTGGGACGATGTTACAACCACGGGCGAGGCAAGACGGGGTCGGCGCCCCTCCCCACCCAGCGCTCCGTCGGCTCCTACTCCAGCCTCAACAACTCCTTCAGGTGGGTCCTCGCCCCCGTCCCTTCCCCCGCCACCTGCCCCCCTGCGTGTGTTGAGTGTTGGGTAATTGAGTGTCGTGAGTGTGATTATTTAGGTGCGTTGTCTCAGGTTAATACTACTCTGGGTACACACTGCAAGGGAAGGTGATGCCACGCGTGTTAGGAAAAGTGTCAATTGTGAATGTTAATGAATAAGGTTCGTCTGTTTATGTTGGTATTATGTTATGTTATGTTACGAGTGTGTGTAGGTGTTGTTCCGTCCCCCTCCCCCTCCCCCCCTCCCCCCCCCCCGGTGTGTGATGCCTTCCTTGACTCCGCAGGGTGAAGAGTCTGCCCGGCAGCGTCATGCGGATCAACTGTTCACGCAACTCATCCTTCGAGAGGGAAGACTCACAGGCCACGGGACACTCGGTGAGTGTGTGTGTGTGTGTGTGTGTGTGTGTGTGTGTGTGTGTGTGTGTGTGTGTGTGTGTGTGTGTGTGTGTGTGTGTGTGTGTGTGTGCACGCCCCAGTGAGGTCACAACGCCTCCCTCCCCCCAGGTCCGCTCTGAGTTCCTGTCGGTGCCTGGCGTGAGGTTACAGTCAACGGGTTCGAGCAGTGATGGTTACAGTGCCGGGTCGTCACTGCATGACCTGAGTGGTGAGATGACGCCCATGGCCCTGCTGGGCGTGCCGGGCCTGGGTCCGCGGGGTAACAAGCCGCTGCTGCAGCTGGGCGGCATGGACTGGGACAGTGACCACGCCACGGCGGAGTGGGTGCAGACCATTGACATCAACGTGATCCAGCCCACACCCAACATCTCGCCCTGCGGCTCCGTGCGCAGCGTGTCCGAGAACTCCGAGCTGGGTCGGCTGCCGCTGCCTGTCCGCGGCCGCATGGCCTCCCACCTCTCCTTGGACTCCCCGGACCTGGACAGTCGGTCCATCGGATCAGACTCAGTGTTCCTGGAGGAGTCCGGCGGCGAGATATTCAGCAGCCGATCTGAGAGTATGGACAGTGGCAGTCCTTCCCTGCTGGCCACGCCCCGCCAGGTGCTGACACCCTCACCACGCAGTGCACGACGCAAGGTGCAGTCCTTCCGCCTGGGCATCAACCCATCCTCCTCGTCCCTGCCCTCGCGCGCCTTCCCTCCGCACGATGCCTTCACCAGGCCCCGAGACCAGCGCAGCCGTCAGAAACAACTGCAGCGGCAGCGTGTGCACGAGGAGCCCCTGGGAGGCCTGGAGGCGGGACCGAGGCTGGGTGAAACTCCCATGACCTCGTTGTTGGTGCCATCCCTGAGCAGTCACCTGCGGGCGTCGTGTGAGCGTCTGGCGGCCCACTCCTCCCTGGAGGCAGAACCAGTCAGCAGCCGCAGCTCCAGCCTGTTGGTGCCCTCGGCGTCTGGCAGCACCGAAGACGAGCCCATGTGTGCCGTGTTCACCGTGCCGTCACTGCGCCGCTGTAACTCTGCCACCACGCCAGACCAGCAACAGGAGGCCGAGGGCTGGCGCAGGACTAACAGCGAGCAGAACCCAGTGATGCGCCGCGCAGACAGTGCCACCAGCAGCAGGCACCGGCACTCTAGTGAGTCCTCGAGTGGCTCTGATGACGCAAGTGAGTCCGTATCCTTCCACCTGATGGTGCCGGCACTCAGCCTGGACCAGCCCAGCGCAGACACCAGCCGCGCCTCCTCACCCGCCCTCTCCCCACCCAGCTCACCCAACTCCACGCCTCCCCCAACACGACGCACGCCCGCCACCACCACCACCACCACCTCGTCAGCCTCGCAGTCCCCGCGACACCTACACTCCCCGTTCTCCACCTCCTCCACGCCCTCACCCACACGGGGCAGAGGCGCCCGCAACAACTACCTTGCAGTGGGGCGCGGCAACGGCCTGTATCCTGTTGTCGTGGGTAACGGGCGTGGTGGGCTGGGTCGTGGGGGCGGTGGGCGGCGTGTGTTGCGGCGTCAGTACAGCCAGTGTGTGCCGCCCAGCCCCACGCTGCGGGACATGCCCACGCCCCCAGGCTCACTACCCATCTACGCCGAGGAGGTGGACCTGGAGGGCCAGTGGACCTTCCCCCCCGCGCCGCCCCCCTCCCCCTTCAAGGCGGGCCAGGCACTCTACTTCCACCAAGACTCCGGTCCACCCTCGCCCCGCCTCGCCCCGCACCAGCTGTCCCGCCAAGACTCCAGCCCCACCTCGCCCCGCTCCGCCGGCTACCACCTGCTGTGTCAGGACTCCACGCCCTCATCACCACAGCTGCGGCGCCAGGACTCATCACCCACGCCCCCGCCCATGGACAAACCACCCTTCACCCGCGAAGGATCCTCCCCCACCCCCCCATGCTGCACCAAGTCCTCCCTCACCCGAGAAGACTCCTCACCCCCTTCCTCCTCCTTCCCTTCCGAGATGAGGGATGATTCGCGCCACCCCTCCTCCTCCTCCTCCGCCTCCTCCTCCTCCTCGGTGAAGGAGACGCCCTGCTAACGTTCGCTCACCCTGAGTAGGACCTTGGAATGTAGTGACTCCTAGCTCAACCATAGGACTGGATCGCGGCCGTCTCCTCATCCTGCAGGATCCCCGACGCTCGTGCCAGAGTCCTTCGCGCCCCTAGACACACCGTTTATTGATGTATTAACTGTGCTAGATGTGTTGTATCGATCACTCTATTCAAAAACAAACAGACGCCTATTGTATATCATGTCATTGCATTCAGGCTGAGGCTTAGGGCGATGCTATTCATTTTCTTATAGTCAGCGTTAAAAGGACTTATGTTCTCTATGTTACGTTTCTAAATATGTTCGGTGGAGTAACGCAATCAAACTGACTTAGCAGGAGGAGTAAGGAGGAGGATTTAGGTAGGAGGAGAAAGACTATATTAGCGCTTATAAAGACATACATACATACATACACAATTTTTAAGTATAATCTCATAAGTAAAAAAATAAGTAATAATTCTCAGCTTTTATTTCCTGATGCATAGTGACACAACACGCCTTAGGGAAGTGTGATATGAAGATAATATTATGCTCAGCCCTATACACACGCCCACGCCCACGCCCACGCCCCTGTAGCACCTCCCAACACCCTAGGAGGCCTGCTGCCGCTGCCTTTCAACTCATGTCCCTACGAATGCTTCCTTGACAGTGTCCTTCGGTATATCCTATTGCTACTGTAGGATATTTATCGATCCTATTTATATGGCAGGAGGTCGAGAGGATCAATGGATAGGATGCAGTGTAAAAAAATTCTTCACTCCTATGTATTTTTAACAATTTTTTATCTTTATTTTGTATTTTAATTATTTTTGGCAATTTATTTCATTATTTCTGTCTATTTTCATTATTTTTTACTATTTTTTTTATATTTTTTTAGTATTTTTTCCTTTTTTCGTATATATTTTCATTCTTTTAGTTTATATTTTAACTTATATTTTATTTGATTTTATTTATTATTATTTTCGCTTAATTTTGTTCTCCCTCTCTCTCTATCCTCTCTATCCCTCTACTATAATTTCCTTTTTATTTTTTTGTCAATTTCAATGCAAGGAAAGATTGTATCTATCAATAAGAAAAAAAATGGAACAGAATTGAAACTTGTAACCAGACCAAAAAAGAAGTATTAACCAATTTTAAAACATTTGCTCAATCACCGAATTAATTGACCTCTCTTTTCTTCCCTTCCTTCCTTCCTTCCTTCTTTCTTCTCTCATTCCTTCCTTCCTACCCTCCTTTCTATCTCCCTTCCTTCCCTCTCCTCGTTCCTTCATTCTTACCCTCTCTCCTGTATTCATTCTTTCCTTCCTACCTTCCCTCCTTTCTTCCTTCCTTCTCTCTCTCGTTCCTTCCCTCCTACCCTCCCTCCTGTATTCATTCCCGCCTTCCCTCCTTCTCTTGTTCTTCCTCTCTTCCTACCTTCCTTCCTTCTTTAATTTCTTCCTACATTCCCTCCCTACCTCCTTCCTTCCTTCCCTCACACCACGGGATCACTACCAAACTATAAATAATAATAATAACTAATAATAATAATAATAATAATAATAATAATAATAATAATAATGAAAAATACACAAAATATGTAAATAATCCGATATTTCTTCATGAATAAAAAAAAATCGTGTATTGCTATTTCTTAACTGTGTGACGTCTTCATTGTGGAAATAATGATTAATAATAATAATGAAGAAAATAAATAAAGAAAATCAAAAATGTATGGAGTTAGGCCTAAATGTATAGGTAGGCTCCTCCAAGATTTATTATTATTATTTTTCATGAAGTGTCTATAGAAAAAAGAAGAAAAAAAACAACTCCAAAAAACAATGATAGAAGTGAAAATAAAGTAATAATGATAATAATAGTGGTAATAATAATAATAATGATAATAACAAAAACATTTGGAAAAAATATATACATGTGTGTTATATATATAGATAAAAAAAAAAAAAATATAATGTTATTTGTTAACTGACAGAGTTTAAAAAGTAGAATATTTATGTTTTGGAAAATAATATGAACGTTGAATTGTGAAAACTTGTGGACATTTAAACGTTGAATTATAAAAACGTTTACGAGTGAGAGAGACTTGTGAGTGGAGTCAAGTGATGAAGGGAAGTCATGTGATTGGTTGTGAGTTCCATGACGTCACGAGTGGTAGTGACATTATGAGGACTCAGTCAATAGGGTGAGGCTATGGGTCATGATGGTATTATTGAAGAAAAATTTATATTTGTTTATAAACTTTATAAAGGAGGAGAAAGTGTATTGTTTACTGGTTTGATTTGATGCCTTATGTACAGTGCCCTGGAATCCCTACGAGGCTCTCCCTAACCTTCACACTGATAGCAGGGAGAGTATACCAGGCTCTCCCTAACCAAAATACCGAATCAGGCGACTTATGTTGGAAATTAAGGTATGTGTGTGTGTGTGTGTGTGTGTGTGTGTGTGTGTGTGTGTGTGTGTGTGTGTGTGTGTGTGTGTGTGTGTGACGACCG
The DNA here is from genome assembly GCA_036785275.1 of Cancer borealis. NCBI lineage: Eukaryota > Metazoa > Arthropoda > Malacostraca > Decapoda > Cancridae > Cancer > Cancer borealis. The sequence goes on from JAXIVD010006334.1 coordinate 5,981, forward strand.
ACCACCGATATGGTATTTAACTGACTATTACCAGTAAACAAATTAATGATGATCACTATATTTACCTACACAAACAAAACTAAGTGTACATACCTAAGTTGATGTTCCTTTGTTTCAGGGGCGGCCAGGTGGACGTAAGTAAGGAATCCTATATACTATCTATGGTGACAGGTTCATTTGGAATCACTACGTCAGTAGGTGGAAACCAAGGAGTCAGGTGATATCTGTTTAATTCCTGCCCAGGACTAACCCCCCCGCTAACCCCTCTCGCTGCCGGCCGGATGGCATATTAACGAAGTCTGGAAGGATATATAACATAGAAGAAATTAGAGCCAATCGGAACACGAGCTGAGTGCTGTGACGTCACCAGCTGGTGACGTCATTGGTCCCTCACTGTCTGCTGCTTGATTTATTCGGCTACGTTATCCATTTAGCTTTGCACGCTCTCTAAGACTTATTTTTAGCATACTTATAATGCAAATATTATATACATTAATAAATTTGATGACTAAAAGCTCTCATTGGTTTCCTTTCTTGGTCATGGTGATAACAATTCGGCGAGCCGAGAGCTCCTTTACAGAACAACAACAATGGCGAGGGAATATTTAAACCACTTGAGGTAAATGCAAGGAACAGGGATGGTAGACCAGGACTGTAGTAGTTGCAGAGGAATCAGGGAGACCATAGGGCACTTCTTAGTAGAGTGTGGCAGGTACGATGAGGAAAGAGACAGGTTGATAGGATCTATAACGGCAGTGGTAGGAAGAGAAGAGTGGCGTAGAAGACTGGAGGAGGAGGAGGACGGAGGAATCCTCACAGTGCTGGGCCTGCACAGGGGAGAGAGGGAGAGAGGGAGAGAGAGAGAGAGAGAGAGAGAGAGAGAGAGAGAGAGAGAGAGAGAGAGAGAGAGAGAGAGAGAGAGAGAGAGAGAGAGAGAGAGAGAGAGAGAGAGAGAGAGAGAGAGAGAGAGAGAGAGAGAGAGAAAATCATAAGAGCAGCTAAAGAGTTCCTGACACAGGCGTGGGGAAAACGGACATAATATGGTTACAGTTGTGTTCCCTGTGATGTGCTCTCTGGTGCTCCTCCGCAGGTTGCAGAGGAATCAGGAGCAGAACACTGAAGGGAAAGAGGACCTACGAAGCGATAAAAAGCGAAAGAGGTCACAAGAAGAAGAAGAAGAAGAAAGAAGATGGAGTGGTTGACACTGCCGTCACCAGACTCAGAATTGGACACAGCCGCCTAAACTCCCACCTACACAAGCTGGGCATGACTGATGACCCCCACTGCCCTTGGTGCCCTACACAACCAGACACCCCAGAACACCTCCTACTTCACTGTCCTCGTCACCACTCCCACCGCATGGCACTCCTTCACTCACTGTCGTCTCTCCACATCCGCAGACCAACAATAACAAACATCTTAGGTGGCTCTCAAGATCCTGGCCTGGCCTTCAAAGTACTCAAACACACCAGGACCTTCCTCCAAAGGACAGGTCAACTCAACAGGATCTGATCCACTCATTCATCTGCAACCTGCACTTTTGGGGCACTAGAGGCTGTGGCACCACAGCCTGCACGGCCCCATCAAATTCCCAAGAAGAAGAAGAAGAGTGGTTGAGCTCTGAATGTCTGTATTTTGATGGTGATGTCGGAATTCATCAAGAAGAAGACTGCATTAAACTACGGACTAGTGTAAGATCTCGGGAGGAATTCCAGCAATGGAAAGGCGTCTTCTGTATGACTCACCAGGTGACTCATACTCCTACAAGCTGATTCCTGTTGGCTGCAGAAAGCTACTTCACTATTATAGTTGCTGATATGTCACCACGGCGTCAAGCATAAAGGAGTGAAGAAAACTTATACTGGGTAAGTAAATTTTCGTCTATGTACAAGGGATGGCACTTCCAAGGAGTTGGCAAATAAACCACCTGTGAGCCAAGTTTCAGTAACTATTATTGCAGTTTCAGCCAATACACTATCGGTGGTTTTGATAAACTTGATGGTTCATATTTCATTATTAGGAGCATTTCTAACCTCATATTGGCCAGTCAAATGATTTCTTGGGATCCACCAGCTAGGTTAGGTCTGGTTAGGTCAGGGCAGGTTAGGTTGGTTTGGGGTCTATTTTAGAAATGCTTCCTGACTGGTCAGTATGGGGTTAGAAATGCTCCTAATATGCCTCCCCCCCAAAACCCCCGATTCCCCACGGTCCCCCAAACTTGTTGAGGGGTTGGGGGGGTGTGAGTAGAGATAGGGAATATTGGCTTAAAGTATAAATTTACCTTATGTTCTTATCACATCCACCTGGATAACTGCCTATTATTTTACAGTATGAAATTTTACAAACGTCTTAATCTCCACTCCCAAGAGAGAAGGGCAAGAGGAGATATTTCTGAGGTTTTCAAATGGGTAAAAGGAATTAATAAGGGAAACATTGATCAGGTTTTAGAATTTAGTAGTCAGGATAGGACACGTGGAAATGGGTACAAGCTAGAAAAACTTAGATTCATGACAGACCTAGGTAGATATTGGCTCACTAACAGAGTCGTGAACGATCGGAATAGGCTGGGTAGACAGGTAGTAAGTGGTGAGTCAATAGGTAGCTTTAAAAGACGGTTGGATGGATAAATATTGGATTATTCCAAGGGTGGGGGACAAGAAAGTGCCTCGTGCAGGTCATCAACTGGCCTCTTGCAGTCTTCTCATTTCTTATGTTCTTATGTTCTTATTCACAAGACAACCATGGCACGTGTTACAATACATTGGCACTGAATAGAGTGCCATTATACATATGCCTCCTGTTAACAGTGCCACAGTGTCAATTTACTGTTTATTTACATCAGGGGATGGCAACCTATGGCTCGCGAGCCAGATATGGCTCTCTTGATGACTGCATCTGGCTCGCAGATAAAATCTTAGCAAAAATTATATAACGTAATTAAAAAGAATAAATTCAGATAACTATTATACTCTAAAATTTTTGGATTTACTTTAAAAATTTGACGCATTTAGTTGTATTCAGTGTTAAAAAATATTATATGGGTCTCACGGAAATACATTTGAAAATATTTGACTTTCATGGCTCTCTCAGCCAACAAGGTTCCCGACCCCTGATTTACATACTAATTGAACACTTAGTGACAATGATAATGAAACTGAATGAAATGTAGAACAAAACTTGAATAAAAAAGAAGACTAATTAACTAACTGACTGACTAACTGACTGACTGACTGACTGACTGACTGACTAGCTAACTAACTAACTAACTAACTAACTAACTAACTAACTAACTAACTAACTAATTGACTAACAAACAAACAAAATAAAAATAAAATACATAAATAATAACAAAATCTCATAGTAGAAATACTACTACTACTACTACTAATAATAATAATATCCTTTTCTTCAGTCTTAGACCCACACAGCGAGGTCAAACTAGGGGGTGAGGGGGATGGGGGGGAAGAGGGGGGAGGAGGAGAGGAGGTCACTACGAAAACCTGGTCTGTGTAAGGTCAGCAGGGGTCAGAGGTCACCGGATATGCCTTGTAACAAAAACTGGAGGCGGTTGTTTGGTATTTTCTTATGTCCAGTATTTCAAGGACATCCAGTTGAGCATGAGAGAGAGAGAGAGAGAGAGAGAGAGGAGAGAGAGAGAGAGAGAGAGAGAGAGAGAGAGAGAGAGAGAGAGAGAGAGAGAGATGGAATTAATGAAAGAATAAGAGATAGGAAGGAAGGGAAGAAGGAAAAGAAGGGAAGGAGAGATAATGAGAAAGGGAATGAATGAAGGGATAGGAAGGAAGGGAAGAATGAGATGATGAAGAACAAAGAGAAGAGAAAGGAAGGGAAGGTGAAGGGAAATAGAAGGAGAAAGGGAAGGATGAAGCAACAGATGAAATAATTGATGAAATATAAACAAAAAGAAGAATTTGTGATAACAGGGAAGAGAAGAAAGGGAAGAAAAATAAGACATAGAGAAAATAATATAAATAATAATAATAATAGAAGGTTGAAATAAGAAAACTGATAAAGGAAGATAATAGAAGATTGTGAAATAGTCATAATTTATTTAGGTTTATTGAAATAGGCCTATGGTGTATGATTTCAATAGACATTAATAAATTCAAAGTGTCTATAATTATTTTCATTTTTCTTTTCTGTGGAAGTATAAATTTTTCTTTCATTTACCGGAATCTTTTTATTTATTGATTGATTTATTTATTTTTTCTGATTCTTTATCAATATTTTCTGGATAACAAGATGAAAGAATAATTGTTATGGATTTGTTATTGAATGAAACTTTCTTTAATTCTAAGTTAGGTTAGGTAGAGAGAGAGGAAAGCATTTCATTATCTTTAATAATTTGCATCACTCACAAATTAGAGATAGAAATATTAAAAAGAAAAGTGAAATTCTCTCTCTCTCTCTCTCTCTCTCTCTCTCTCTCTCTCTCTCTCTCTCTCTCTCTCTCTCTCTCTCTCTCTCTCTCTCTCTCTCTCTCTCTCTCCTCCCCCCCCTTACCCACGCCCGCTACCCACGCCCACGCCTCGACCTCTCCACAAGGCTAGCAGGTGGGTGGAGGAGGGGGGGAGGGGGGGCCAGGGTGGGCTCTCCTGTAAATATTTGGGGTTAAGGGTTAAATTTTGTTGTTGTTCCTTTGTTTTGTATCCATCCCTGTTGTGTTATAAGAGGAGGAGGAGGAGGAGGAGGAGGAGGAGGAGGAGGAGGAGGAGGAGGAGGAATAATTGTATTGCAAGATGTTTACTGATTTAATCCTTTTTTTTGTTATTTTTGCATTATATATTTTGACATTTTTTTTTTATAATTTGTCTAATCATCATTTTTTTTTCCTTCACGTCTTTCATATTCTATCGTATCATTTATAGTTTTTTTTTTCTGATTATAGATATTTTTTTTAATATGATAGTCTTATATTGCGTTAACTTTAATGTCCCAGTGATTAACGTACAATAATTATCCATTCCCTTAATTGCATTGCTAATCACTCCCTCTCCCTCTTAATTAGTGTGTCATTACCTTACCTGAGTACAAGGATTCTCAGGTAAGGATCTAATCAGTCATCATTAAAATATAGCTGTGTTTAATTAAGTGTGTTTTTTTTATTTTATTTTTTTATTTATTTTCCTTCAATATTATAAAAAAGAATAAGGATCTAACCAATTATCATTAAATTCTAAATGTAATTAGGTGAGTTTTTGAGTTTTATAATCAGACATGCTAACTACTGCATCACTGAGGCTTACAAATACTAATTATAATTCATATTTTACATTAACATATGGCGGGAAATTATTATATATATTCTTAACTCAACTATAAGACTTACCAGGAGTGTAATTTAATTTTTTTAACAACTTTCTACCATAACTTATTCCTCCTAATCATGTCAAATGTCTTTTCTATTATCAATGAATAAGTGAAACAATTTATTTTTCTTATAATTGAATAAATGAATAATGTACTTCAACATAAATATATGATCTGCTGTAGAAGTATTAATTCACTCCTACAAGATGAAAAAATAAAGAGAGAGAAAGAGATAATAATGAAAATAAGTTATATCTCCACACAATTAATTATCTCTATCACATTATTCTTATTTAGTTTTAATTAATTCATTTATTCATCCGTTTATGTGTTCCAATTTTCATTTATTAACTAATTCTTTTCTCTTATTTCAGAACCACTCCTTCCTGAACCCAGTTTGAGATTCATTCATCAAGTCGCTATCATCATAATATACAGTAAGTCATTCAATATATAACTAAATATTTTAATTAATACAACTTAACTAACTAACTTTACTTATACAACCTAACAAATTAATTCTTCTGTAGTTATTAAAATCATTATTATAAACCTTATTTTTGTAGGTAGGTTATTATTATTATTATTGTTATTATTATTTCAGTATTATCCTTTTAGTGTTATTTACTAATTAATCATTGGGAACATATGCCGAGGGGTGCGTCATCTCGCCGACTAGGTGCCACAGTCCCTTAGTGCCACAGTGCCACATGCCCACATAGCCGGAGTTGACGTTGGCAGACTATGGTGGTAATAGGCCTTGGTTCAGTCTCACTGAGCAGTCACTGATTTGACACAAACTCATTCCAACAATACCTCATAATACTGTGAAGGCATTTATTACCAAACACAACACATCAACTTGCCTCTTCAGATCGGTGTTCAGTGTTGATGTCTGACACCCATACAGTAAGACAGGGATCACCAGGGACTTAAGATTTAAATATACATCTGTCTGCACAAGTAGCGACAACATCAGATACTCGTGCTGAGTGAGGCCGGGCAATTTGTGGTAAAACTTTTTGACGTGACCCACCAGTGTTATGAATACACTAGCAAGGTGTGCCAGGCTGTCCAAGATATCAATGTCCTGTCTGGATAGCACTCACCCAAGATGCAGACTTGGAGCGGAGTTTCTTCAAGGCTTGATAAGCAGGTTTGAGGTCATTAGCATTTAAATGACCTTCAACACCCTCTGACAGCCTCAAGAGTGTCCTGTCTGATAATATCCTACAGAACGAAGGGAGGAAGGATGAGGAAGCTAGTTATATAAAAAAGAAAACAGATCATATAAGGAAGCACACACATAGGAAGGAAAGAAGGGAGGGAAGGAGGGAGAGAAGGAGGGAAGGATGTGTCATGAAGTCCTTGTGGAAATGAAAGGAAGGAGAACAGGAATTTATAAAGCAGAGAAGGACGAAGAAAGAGAAAGTGAAGAAGAGGAGGAGGAGGTAACGGTAGAGTTGGATGATTGATCTTCCTCCTCCTCCTCCTCCTTCTCCTCCTCCTCCCTCTCACATCTCCCTCTGAACTTACTCATCCTCTCCTCTTCTTCCTCTTCTTCTTTCTCTTCTTCCTTCTCTTCTTCTACCGCCTCCTCTTGTTATTTTTATTATTATTATTATTGTTGTTGTTGTTGTTGTTGTTGTTGTTGTTGTTGTTGTTGTTGTTGGATAGATTAGTCCAACTTTTATTATCATTATTTTATTTTCTATTTATTTCTTTTTTCTTTTTTTTTGTTACCTGTAGAAGCGAGGTTGTCCAGAACACGACTCTCTCCTTCTCTTCCTCCTCCTCCTCCTCCTCCTCCTCCTCCTCCTCCTCCTCCTCCTCCTCCTCCTCCTCCTCCTCCTCCTCCTCCTCCTTTTCCTCCTCTTCTTCCTTCTCCTGATTTATTGTTCATTTCTTGTTGTCATTTTTATTATTATTATTATTATCATTATTATTATTATTATTATTATTATTATTATGATTATTGTTATTATTATTATTATTAATTTTTTTTTTTTTTATACATCTAATATGATTGATAATAATAACTTTAACTGGCAGCAACATAGTCTTATATATGTAATGTTTTGGGGTGAGATTAAGAAAAAAATAAGTGTATATAAACAAGAATAAGAAAAACAACTCGGTATACATACACTCGATTTATTTCAAAAACACAAAAATATAAACACAAATACCAGATAACAAAATGGAAGGAGAGAGAGAAGACAAAAATAATAAGAATCCATTATTTCAAACCTACTGACCCCAAAATAACACTAATAATACATAAGAAACACGATCCAACCCACTAAATCACAATAAACTTGAGGAAACAACATTATCCTTAACGAAAATATAAACTTCATTAACCATCAAGATTATATGAATAGTTTGACCTTCACTCATTACCCTTATATTAACGAAGGAGCAGGAGGCATCTAGGAGCCCCTGACACACTTCTGAGTTTTACGGTTCTAAAGATGTCGTGTTTGGGAGGAAATATTAATAAGAGAGGATGAGGAAGGAGAGAGATAGATGTTGAGTGCAGGGAAAGGAAGCAGCTATGGCTCTGAGGGTATGGGTGTTCAGAGAAAAGGAAAAAATGCAGATAAAGGAAGATAATCTGAAAGTAATTAGTAAGTCCCTCAGATGAGCAGTGTTTTCCCCAGTGTTGTGCCTCGTGTGGTGAGGACTGTGTGTTGTGTTATGACTCTGCACAGAAAGACATTCAGGACATGACTCTGATGACCACTAAGAGGGAAGGGAAGTCACCAGTCATCAGGGTGTTGTGGTGGTGTCCGCCGCATCATTGCCAGCCCCGCTTTGTCCGGCAGCCGGCTGCCGTGAAAGGTTCAAAGCTCGCCTCGAAGGGCGGGATGAGGTGGAAGTTTTGTTTGTGGGAATTTCGATTTGAAAGCAATGTTTGATTGTGTGGTTATTGGTGTGGTGGTGGTGATTTTTTAGGTTTAACGAAGGCTTGGTGGTCTGGGCGGGTCGGTTTGGGGTGGGTTGAGGGCTGGCGGGACGGGGAAAGTTGGAGTTCCAGCATTGAGGGACTCTGAGCCAGCTCAGAGGCCGCCGCTGAATATTGCAGACATTGCATGTGATGCAATACATTTCTTTGTGCAAACTTTAGCCTAATAAAAATACTGTAATTATTTCTTTCTTTAGTCGTACTGACAATTAATCACAACAGACTTTGTCGCGTGACTCTCGCATTGGAAGGACTTTTGTAGGTTTGGGCGATCAACGGATCAAACATTCACCGGTGCACATCAGTTTTACGTTAAGCATACGAAATGACTTCACTTTTCCTCCTACTTCGAGTGAGAGTGGCGCGTACAGCCACCACAACGCCCACCAACGCCGCGGTCACACCCGCCACCATGAACACCACTCCGTAGCTGGACAGTAGTGTTGATGGGGCTTCTTTCAATGTGGAGCGCTTTGCCCGGCGACCTCCTAATACTTCCTCCTCAACCACAGTAGCAAATTCCTTCTCGACATGAGACTTAGCATCGGTGCCATAGTCCAGTTCCACTTCCTCAACCATGGGCGTGGCCTCGTTCAGGGGAAGCACCATTCGGCCGGCCTCCTCCAGCTCCAACACAATGTTGTCACCTTCTGTTGCAATAGATATAGCATGTGAAGTCTTAGTGGGGCCGGCCACCAGCTGCTGCACACCAAGGTTAAAGGTCATGCTCTCGCCTTGTCCGATGGCGCGGCGACCACGTCCTGTGTAGCTACGAGGACGAGGAGGAGGCAGATAAAGCCCTGAAAAGAAACAAGAAATAATACAAAATTAACGGAAAACACTTGAAGGGCAAAAATATTATAATTGTATCAATTTCACGTCACTGATACAATGAGTGAATACATCTTTTTAACATGATGCAGAATGATATGACTTCTAACTAATCAGAAGAACCTGCTATGGAAAGAAATTATCAGATTGACATGCAGGACAGAGTTGCCTCACACACAAGACCCAGGAATCACGTACAGGAGTGGAAGGCGTGGTAACGAGGGTCGGCTCCCTCAGCGTGGAAGTCATCATCGCCAGGAGGTTTAGTTTTCGTGCTGCTAGTGACGCTTTCATCAGGGATAGTTTTTGGGGTGGTGGTTCTTGGTGTTGTAGGCTTAGGACATCTGGGATCAGTAGAGCCTGGCCTGCACCTGAATGGTGTTGTTGGTCTTGGTGTTGTAGGCTTAGGACATCTGGGATCAGTAGAGCCTGGCCTGCAGCTGAATGGTGTTGTTGGTCTTGGTGTTGTAGGCTTAGGACATCTGGGATCAGTAGAGCCTGGCCTGCACCTGAATGGTGTTGTTGGTCTTGGTGTTGTAGGCTTAGGACATCTGGGATCAGTAGAGCCTGGCCTGCAGCTGAATGGTGTTGTTGGTCTTGGTGTTGTAGCCTTAGGACATCTGGGATCAGTAGAGCCTGGCCTGCACCTAAATGGTGTTGTTGGTCTTGGTGTTGTAGGCTTAGGACATCTGGGATCAGTAAAGCCTGCTGTGCAGACTGGTGGACATCTGGGATCAGTAGAGCCTGGCCTGCATGTGAATGGTGTTGTTGGTCTTGGTGTTGTAGGCTTAGGACATCTGGGATCAGTAGAGCCTGGGTAGCATCTTGCTGGACACCTTGGGTCAGTAGAGCCTGGCCTGCATGTGAATGGTGTTGTTGGTCGTGGTGTTGTAGGCTTAGGACATCTGGGATCAGTAGAGCCTGGGTAGCATCTTGCTGGACACCTAGGATCAGTAGAGCCTGGCCTGCATGTGAATGGTGTTGTTGGTCGTGGTGTTGTAATCTTGGGACATCTGGGATCAGTAGAGCCTGGTGTGCAGACTGGTGGACAGCGTCGGTCAGTAGAGCCTGGCCTGCATGTGGATGGTGTTGTTGGTCTTGGTGTTGTAGGCTTAGGACATCTGGGATCAGTAGAGCCTGGTGTGCAGACTGGTGGACAGCGTCGGTCAGTAGAGCCTGGCCTGCACGTGAATGGTGTTGTTGGTCGTGGTGTTGTAGGCTTAGGACATCTGGGATCAGTAGAGCCTGGGTAGCATCTTGCTGGACACCTAGGATCAGTAGAGCCTGGCCTGCACGTGAATGGTGTTGTTGGTCGTGGTGTTGTAATCTTGGGACATCTGGGATCAGTAGAGCCTGGTGTGCAGACTGGTGGACAGCGTCGGTCAGTAGAGCCTGGCCTGCATGTGAATGGTGTTGTTGGTCTTGGTGTTGTAGGCTTAGGACATCTGGGATCAGTAGAGCCTGGTCTGCATACCGGTGGACAGCGTCGGTCAGTAGAGCCTGGCCGGCATGTGAATGGTGTTGTTGGTCTTGGTGTTGTAATCCTAGGACATCTGGGATCAGTAGAGCCTGGTGTGCAGACTGGTGGACACCGTCGGTCAGTAGAGCCTGGCCTACATGTGAATGGTGTTGTTGGTCGTGGTGTTGTAGGCTTAGGACATCTGGGATCAGTAGAGCCTGGTGTGCAGACTGGTGGACACCGTCGGTCAGTAGAGCCTGGCCTGCATGTGAATGGTGTTGTTGGTCGTGGTGTTGTAGGCTTAGGACATCTGGGATCAGTAGAGCCTGGGTAGCATCTTGCTGGACACCTTGGGTCAGTAGAGCCTGGCCTGCATGTGAATGGTGTTGTTGGTCTTGGTGTTGTAGGCTTAGGACATCTGGGATCAGTAGAGCCTGGTGTGCAGACTGGTGGACACCGTCGGTCAGTAGAGCCTGGCCTACATGTGAATGGTGTTGTTGGTCGTGGTGTTGTAGGCTTAGGACATCTGGGATCAGTAGAGCCTGGTGTGCAGACTGGTGGACACCGTCGGTCAGTAGAGCCTGGCCTGCATGTGAATGGTGTTGTTGGTCGTGGTGTTGTAGGCTTAGGACATCTGGGATCAGTAGAACCTGTGTAGCATCTTGCTGGACACCTTGGGTCAGTAGAGCCTGGCCTGCATTTGAATGGTGTTGTTGGTCGTGGTGTTGTAGGCTTAGGACATCTGGGATCAGTAGAGCCTGGGTAGCATCTTGCTGGACACCTAGGGTCAGTAGAGCCTGGCTTGCATGGGAATGGTGTTGTTGGTCTTGGTGTTGTAGGCTTAGGACATCTGGGATCAGTAGAGCCTGGTGTGCAGACTGGTGGACAGCGTCGGTCAGTAGAGCCTGGCCTGCACGTGAATGGTGTTGTTGGTCTTGGTGTTGTAGGCTTAGGACATCTGGGATCAGTAGAGCCTGGGTAGCATCTTGCTGGACACCTTGGGTCAGTAGAGCCTGGCCTGCATGTGAATGGTGTTGTTGGTTTTGGTGTTGTAGGCTTAGGACATCTGGGATCAGTAGAGCCTGGGTAGCATCTTGCTGGACACCTTGGGTCAGTAGAGCCTGGCCTGCATGTGAATGGTGTTGTTGGTCTTGGTGTTGTAATCTTGGGACATCTGGGATCAGTAGAGCCTGGTGTGCAGACTGGTGGACACCGTCGGTCAGTAGAGCCTGGCCTGCATGTGAATGGTGTTGTAGGCTTAGGACATCTGGGATCAGTAGAGCCTGGGTAGCATCTTGCTGGACACCTTGGGTCAGTAGAGCCTGGCCTGCATTTGAATGGTGTTGTTGGTCGTGGTGTTGTAATCTTAGGACATCTGGGATCAGTAGAGCCTTGTGTGCAGACTGGTGGACAGCGTCGGTCAGTAGAGCCTGGCCTGCATGTGAATGGTGTTGTTGGTCGTGGTGTTGTAGGCTTAGGACATCTGGGATCAGTAGAGCCTGGTGTGCAGACTGGTGGACAGCGTCGGTCAGTAGAGCCTGGCCTGCACGTGAATGGTGTTGTTGGTCTTGGTGTTGTAATCTTGGGACATCTGGGATCAGCAGAACCTGGGTAGCATCTTGCTGGACACCTTGGGTCAATAGAGCCTGGCCTGCATGTGAATGGTGTTGTTGGTTGTGGTGTTGTAGGCTTAGGACATCTGGAATCAGTAGAGCCTGGGTAGCAGACTGGTGGACAGCGTCTATCAGTAGAGCCTGACCTGCATGTGAATGGTGTTGTTGGTCGTGGTGTTGTAGGCTTAGGACATCTGGGATCAATAGAGCCTGGGTAGCATCTTGCTGGACACCTTGGGTCAGTAGAGCCTGGCTTGCATGTGAATGGTGTTGTTGGTCTTGGTGTTGTAATAATAGGACATCTGGGATCAGTAGAGCCTGGTCTGCATACCGGTGGACAGCGTCGGTCAGTAGAGCCTGGCCTGCATGTGAATGGTGTTGTTGGTCTTGGTGTTGTAATTTTGGGACATCTGGGATCAGTAGAGCCTGGTGTGCAGACTGGTGGACAGCGTCGGTCAGTAGAGCCTGGCCTGCAGCTGAATGGTGTTGTTGGTCTTGGTGTTGTAGGCTTAGGACATCTGGGATCAGTAGAGCCTGGGTAGCATCTTGCTGGACACCTTGGGTCAGTAGAGCCTGGCCTGCAGGTGAATGGTGTTGTTGGCCGTGGTGTTGTAGGCTTAGGACATCTGGGATCAGTAGAGCCTGGGTAGCATCTTGCTGGACACCTTGGGTCAGTAGAGCCTGGCCTGCATGTGAATGGTGTTGTTGGTCTTGGTGTTGTAATAATAGGACATCTGGGATCAGTAGAGCCTGGTCTGCATACCGGTGGACAGCGTCGGTCAGTCGAACCTGGCCTGCATGTGAATGGTGTTGTTGGTCTTGGTGTTGTAATCTTGGGACATCTGGGATCAGTAGAGCCTGGGTAGCATCTTGCTGGACACCTTGGGTCAGTAGAGCCTGGCCTGCAGCTGAATGGTGTTGTTGGTCTTGGTGTTGTAGGCTTAGGACATCTGGGATCAGTAGAGCCTGGTGTGCAGACTGGTGGACAGCGTCGGTCAGTAGAGCCTGGCCTGCATGTGAATGGTGTTGTTGGTCGTGGTGTTGTAGGCTTAGGACATCTGGGATCAGTAGAGCCTGGGTAGCATCTTGCTGGACACCTTGGGTCAGTAGAGCCTGGCCTGCATGTGAATGGTGTTGTTGGTCTTGGTGTTGTAGGCTTAGGACATCTGGGATCAGTAGAGCCTGGGTAGCATCTTGCTGGACACCTTGGGTCAGTAGAGCCTGGCCTGCATGTGAATGGTGTTGTCGGTCTTGGTGTTGTAGGCTTAGGACATCTGGGATCAGTAGAGCCTGGTGTGCAGACTGGTGGACAGCGTCGGTCAGTAGAGCCTGGCCTGCATGTGAATGGTGTTGTTGGTCGTGGTGTTGTAGGCTTAGGACATCTGGGATCAGTAGAGCCTGGTGTGCAGACCGGTGGACAACGTCGGTCAGTAGAGCCTGGCCTGCATGTGAATGGTGTTGTTGGTCTTGGTGTTGTAATCCTGGGACATCTGGGATCAGTAGAGCCTGGGTAGCATCTTGCTGGACACCTTGGGTCAGTAGAGCCTGGCCTGCATGTGAATGGTGTTGTCGGTCTTGGTGTTGTAGGCTTAGGACATCTGGGATCAGTAGAGCCTGGTGTGCAGACTGGTGGACACCGTCGGTCAGTAGAGCCTGGCCTGCATGTGAATGGTGTTGTTGGTCGTGGTGTTGTAGGCTTAGGACATCTGGGATCAGTAGAGCCTGGGTAGCATCTTGCTGGACACCTTGGGTCAGTAGAGCCTGGCCTGCATGTGAAAGGTGTTGTTGGTCGTGGTGTTGTAGGCTTAGGACATCTGGGATCAGTAGAGCCTGGTGTGCAGACTGGTGGACAGCGTCGGTCAGTAGAGCCTGGCCTGCATGTGAATGGTGTTGTTGGTCTTGGTGTTGTAGGCTTAGGACATCTGGGATCAGTAGAGCCTGGTGTGCAGACTGGTGGACAGCGTCGGTCAGTAGAGCCTGGCCTGCACGTGAATGGTGTTGTTGGTCTTGGTGTTGTAGGCTTAGGACATCTGGGATCAGTAGAGCCTGGTGTGCAGACTGGTGGACAGCGTCGGTCAGTAGAGCCTGGCCTGCATGTGAATGGTGTTGTTGGTCTTGGTGTTGTAGGCTTAGGACATCTGGGATCAGTAGAGCCTGGTGTGCAGACTGGTGGACAGCGTCGGTCAGTAGAGCCTGGCCTGCAGGTGAATGGTGTTGTTGGTCTTGGTGTTGTAGGCTTAGGACATCTGGGATCAGTAGAGCCTGGGTAGCATCTTGCTGGACACCTTGGGTCAGTAGAGCCTGGCCTGCATGTTAATGGTGTTGTTGGTCTTGGTGTTGTAGGCTTAGGACATCTGGGATCAGTAGAGCCTGGGTAGCATCTTGCTGGACACCTTGGGTCAGTAGAGCCTGGCCTGCATGTGAATGGTGTTGTTGGTCTTGGTGTTGTAGGCTTTGGACATCTGGGATCAGTAGAGCCTGGGTAGCAGACTGGTGGACAGCGTCGGTCAGTAGAGCCTGGCCTGCATGTGAATGGTGTTGTTGGTCTTGGTGTTGTAGGCTTAGGACATCTGGGATCAGTAGAGCCTGGTGTGCAGACTGGTGGACAGCGTCGGTCAGTAGAGCCTGGCCTGCATGTGAATGGTGTTGTTGGTCGTGGTGTTGTAGGCTTAGGACATCTGGGATCAGTAGAGCCTGGTGTGCAGACTGGTGGACAGCGTCGGTCAGTAGAGCCTGGCCTGCATGTGAATGGTGTTGTTGGTCTTGGTGTTGTAATCTTGGGACATCTGGGATCAGTAGAGCCTGGGTAGCATCTTGCTGGACACCTTGGGTCAGTAGAGCCTGGCCTGCATGTGAATGGTGTTGTCGGTCTTGGTGTTGTAGGCTTAGGACATCTGGGATCAGTAGAGCCTGGTGTGCAGACTGGTGGACACCGTCGGTCAGTAGAGCCTGGCCTGCATGTGAAAGGTGTTGTTGGTCGTGGTGTTGTAGGCTTAGGACATCTGGGATCAGTAGAGCCTGGGTAGCATCTTGCTGGACACCTTGGGTCAGTAGAGCCTGGCCTGCATGTGAATGGTGTTGTCGGTCTTGGTGTTG
Organism: Cancer borealis; assembly: GCA_036785275.1. Lineage (NCBI taxonomy): Eukaryota > Metazoa > Arthropoda > Malacostraca > Decapoda > Cancridae > Cancer > Cancer borealis. Next base: position 21,276 of record JAXIVD010006334.1, read on the forward strand.
TAGGCTTAGGACATCTGGGATCAGTAGAGCCTGGGTAGCATCTTGCTGGACACCTTGGGTCAGTAGAGCCTGGCCTGCATGTGAATGGTGTTGTTGGTCTTGGTGTTGTAGGCTTTGGACATCTGGGATCAGTAGAGCCTGGGTAGCATCTTGCTGGACACCTTGGGTCAGTAGAGCCTGGCCTGCATGTGAATGGTGTTGTCGGTCTTGGTGTTGTAGGCTTAGGACATCTGGGATCAGTAGAGCCTGGTGTGCAGACTGGTGGACACCGTCGGTCAGTAGAGCCTGGCCTGCATGTGAAAGGTGTTGTTGGTCGTGGTGTTGTAGGCTTAGGACATCTGGGATCAGTAGAGCCTGGGTAGCATCTTGCTGGACACCTTGGGTCAGTAGAGCCTGGCCTGCATGTGAATGGTGTTGTTGGTCTTGGTGTTGTAGGCTTAGGACATCTGGGATCAGTAGAGCCTGGGTAGCATCTTGCTGGACACCTTGGGTCAGTAGAGCCTGGCCTGCATGTGAATGGTGTTGTTGGTCTTGGTGTTGTAGGCTTTGGACATCTGGGATCAGTAGAGCCTGGGTAGCAGACTGGTGGACAGCGTCGGTCAGTAGAGCCTGGCCTGCAGCTGAATGGTGTTGTTGGTCTTGGTGTTGTAGGCTTAGGACATCTGGGATCAGTAGAGCCTGGTGTGCAGACTGGTGGACAGCGTCGGTCAGTAGAGCCTGGCCTGCACGTGAATGGTGTTGTTGGTCTTGGTGTTGTAGGCTTAGGACATCTGGCATCAGTAGAGCCTGGTCTGCATACCGGTGGACAGCGTCGGTCAGTAGAACCTGGCCTGCATGTGAATGGTGTTGTTGGTCTTGGTGTTGTAGGCTTAGGACATCTGGGATCAGTAGAGCCTGGTGTGCAGACTGGTGGACAGCGTCGGTCAGTAGAGCCTGGCCTGCATGTGAATGGTGTTGTTGGTCGTGGTGTTGTAGGCTTAGGACATCTGGGATCAGTAGAGCCTGGGTAGCATCTTGCTGGACACCTTGGGTCAGTAGAGCCTGGCCTGCATGTGAATGGTGTTGTCGGTCTTGGTGTTGTAGGCTTAGGACATCTGGGATCAGTAGAGCCTGGGTAGCATGTTGCTGGACACCTTGGGTCAGTAGAGCCTGGCCGGCATGTGAATGGTGTTGTTGGTCTTGGTGTTGTAGGCTTAGGACATCTGGGATCAGTAGAGCCTGGTGTGCAGACTGGTGGACACCGTCGGTCAGTAGAGCCTGGCCTGCATGTGAATGGTGTTGTTGGTCGTGGTGTTGTAGGCTTAGGACATCTGGGATCAGTAGAGCCTGGGTAGCATCTTGCTGGACACCTTGGGTCAGTAGAGCCTGGCCTGCATGTGAATGGTGTTGTTGGTCGTGGTGTTGTAGGCTTTGGACATCTGGGATCAGTAGAGCCTGGGTAGCATCTTGCTGGACACCTTGGGTCAGTAGAGCCTGGCCTGCATGTGAATGGTGTTGTTGGTTTTGGTGTTGTAGGCTTAGGACATCTGGGATCAGTAGAGCCTGGGTAGCATCTTGCTGGACACCTTGGGTCAGTAGAGCCTGGCCTGCATGTGAATGGTGTTGTTGGTCTTGGTGTTGTAGGCTTAGGACATCTGGGATCAGTAGAGCCTGGGTAGCATCTTGCTGGACACCTTGGGTCAGTAGAGCCTGGCCTGCATGTGAATGGTGTTGTTGGTCTTGGTGTTGTAATCTTGGGACATCTGGGATCAGTAGAGCCTGGGTAGCATCTTGCTGGACACCTTGGGTCAGTAGAGCCTGGCCTGCATTTGAATGGTGTTGTTGGTCTTGGTGTTGTAATCTTGGGACATCTGGGATCAGTAGAGCCTGGGTAGCATCTTGCTGGACACCTTGGATCAGTAGAGCCTGGCCTGCATTTGAATGGTGTTGTTGGTCTTGGTGTTGTAATCTTGGGACATCTGGGATCAGTAGAGCCTGGGTAGCATCTTGCTGGACACCTTGGGTCAGTAGAGCCTGGCCTGCATTTGAATGGTGTTGTTGGTCTTGGTGTTGTAGGCTTAGGACATCTGGGATCAGTAGAGCCTGGGTAGCATCTTGCTGGACACCTAGGATCAGTAGAGCCGGGCCTGCAGATTGGGGGACACCTTGAATCAGTAGAGCCGGGCTTGCAGATTGGGGGACACCTAGGATCAGTAGAGCCGGGCTTGCAGATTGGGGGACACCTTGGATCAGTAGAGCCGGGCTTGCAGATTGGGGGACACCTAGGATCAGTAGAGCCGGGCTTGCAGATTGAAGGACACCTTGGATCAGTAGAGCCGGGCCTGCAGACTGGTGGACATTTTGGATCAGTAGAGCCTGGCTTACAGACTGGCTTACACCTAGGATCAGTAGAGCCTGGCCTGCAGATTGGGGGACACCTTGGATCAGTAGAGCCGGGCCTGCAGATTGGGGGACACCTTGGATCAGTAGAGCCGGGCCTGCAGCGTGGTGGTGGTGGTGGTGGTCGTCTGGTCGTGAGTGGTGTTGTCACGCTAATCTCGGTTGGTGTTATGAAGGTAACGGGTTCTGAAGGCTCGCTAATGCAACGGTTATCACAGCCGTTGGTGCAGATCTGTTTGGGGGGAACACAAGTATTTATTTTTTACAAACTATCTTCATTATTTACTGTGTTCATACTGGAAGATACATTGTACTTGTTAGTGTGTCATTGACAAATAGAAATGTACTGTATGTAACCTTTTCTTTTTACTTTTGTTTGGAAAAAGTGGATGTGGAGTGAAGTTTGAGTTTAAGTGGCATAGAACATTAACTTCAATAGGTGTGTCGTATACATGCAGGAAAACGGTAATGAAATGGTACAGTTACTTCGTAGTCCAGTTATTAGAAGACAGACGTTCACCGTAGTTGATAATGACTACTGGGTGTGTTGTAGTGTGGTACTGGCTCTGGACTTACCTGTACATTGCACGTGAGGAAAACTTGCATGCGGTCCGGGAACTTGAAAGCGGACATGTTGGTGTAGGTGATGAGGGTTGCTCCGGTGTCGAAAGTATCGTACGTACGCGCCCAGAAATGCATCAGCTTCATACGCCTTCAAATGGAAACACAAAAAAACACACCATCATATTAGATTCAACATGTGAC
>JAXIVD010006335.1:5000-10000 GCA_036785275.1 Cancer borealis
GGGACAAGTGTTGTGTATATACATGGTGTTTGGTTGTTTATACGTATGTGCGTGTGTATTATGTGTATAAGAGAGATAAATAAAGAAAAAGAGAGAGAAAGTGAACGGAAGAGGGACTAAAAAAAACATGATCAAAACTGTGACCATTAGTCCTTTCCACTTCAAGACAATTAATATTAGAAAGAAGAAAAATACATGAAATTGGTGAACCAACACCGTGTAATCGAATCATCCAGTGCATTCGATGACGTTAGTGCGCAGAAAACTGGGTAAACGTGTAAGTGAGCGATAAAAAAGCCGCTGGTGGGGGAGAGAGTGTTATGTCGCGCGGGCAAGACAAACACCGCTAGCAAGGGTTGGGAACATGACAGGTTAAGGACGCTTGTTTACCTTCAGGGTGGAGCTGCAGTTGTATGTAAATGCACGTACTTACACTCGCACTTCTATTTAGACGATGCAGGAAAATAATAAAATAAATCAATTCCATAATGTTTTTGACGATGTGTTAGCATGTCGTTTTTTGGTCATTCAGATATACGTTTCCATCACCCAATCCAAACCATGAGTAGTTAGTTCTTTGTTGTAACACTGAATGACGTAAGGAGAGGATGGAAATATTATTGAAACTTTGACGTAAGGACAAAAATATACGACAAGCATGCATATACATAAGCGAAAGAAGGAAAAGAAAAATATAGAACTGGGAAGAGAAAATAAAAACAACAGTAATCAAGTCGATGAAACGTATAGAGATCAATATTAATTTATTAGCAAGACATCACAAAGACAATAACTCAGGGAGGAAGAGTGAAGGGGAAGGGGAAGGAGAAAGGGAGGGGGAAGGGGAAAGGAAAAGGGGAAGGGCAAGGGGAACGGGAAGGGGAAGGGAAAGGGGAACGGGAACGGGAAGGGGAAGGGGAAGGGGAAGGGGAATGGGAAGGGGAAGGGGAAGAGGAACGGGAAGGAGAACGGGAAGGGAAAAGGGAAAAGGAAAGGGAAGGAGACTTGAGTAATGGGCGGACGTGAGAAGGAGTACAATTCACCACGAAGGGAAGTAAGTCATACAAAGTTTTAATTAGGGAAAAATGGATGTAGGAAGAGAAAGAGGTATATTAAAGGAAAGCAGGGAGAAGAGGAGAGGAGAGGAGAGGAGAGGAGAGGAGAGGAGAGGAGAGAAGAGGAGAGGAGAGGAGAGGAGAGGAAGAAGGCAAAAGAATGTCCTTTGATTAAAGAGAAAGACTTGACAACACCAACAAAACAGTTTTGAATTGTAAGAACAGTAACCTAATTGAAACTTGCTTATGTAATCTACGCACAACTGCTTCAATGTTTCCTAGAATTCGATACTTTGTTCTTAATACATTCATTACTTTTATTCTTCCTCGCTCTTAATCATGGTCGTGATGGTTAACTAATCATTAGCCAACGTGCTTACATGAAAAACAGAAAGCAGTGCCGATTAAATTAAACATCAATTAATAGATGTATAAATATAATATAAAAATGGTGTAGTGGTAGTTAGAGAGAAAGAAGAGCAGGAGGAAGAGGAGGAGGAGGAGGAGGAAGAAGAAGAGAAAGAGGTAACGAGACAGCTAACAACACTTACTCACGTCGGACAAGGAATAAAAAAGAAGAGAAAAATCCTTGCCTCGATAACAGCGGGATCAATAGGTTGAGTTTACGGCCTGAGCTGCGCCACAACAAGGTATTGCCGACCACAGTATTACTTCAGCAGTACTTGATGGCCGCTGCGTCGCCCGCCCGCCCACCTTAACGTGACTCACTCCTCACCGCCGTGCAAGTGTGCGGAGTGCAGGTACAAGGGTGCAGGGTGAAGGGTATAGGGTGAAGGGTGAATGGTGAAGGGTGAGGCAGGATAGCCAGGAAGAGTTTTATGCTTCAAATTGAAATGATGTTATTACTAATTTTCGTGGTTTTATTTACATCAACTTTTGCAGAAATGGTCCGCCTACCCTAACGTAACTCACGCTAATGATTCTCTTATTTCATTTCCACTGTAGGTTTTCTGTTTTCTTCATTCTCCGTCTCCATTCTCATGCGCATGTATGTAATCATATTCATATAGTATGTCCTTGAAGCTTTAACGAACAGTCTATATACTAATATCTTAATTAATAGTCGTTTAGTCGTAAAACAATCTCAGGAGATGTAATCGCTTTCCTAAATATCAGAGAGAGAGAGAGAGAGAGAGAGAGAGAGAGAGAGAGAGAGAGAGAGAGAGAGAGAGAGAGAGAGAGAGAGAGAGAGAGAGAGAGAGAGAGAGAGAGAGAGAGAGAGAGAGAGAGAGAGAGAGAGAGAGAGAGAGAGAGAGAGAGAGAGAGAGAGAGAGAGAGAGAGAGAGAGAGAGAGAGAGAGAGAGAGAGAGAGAGAGAGAGAGAGAGAGAGAGAGAGAGAGAGAGAGAGAAGAGAGAGAGAGAGAGAGAGAGAGAGAGAGAGAGAGATTGACTGACTGACTGACTGATTGACAGGGAGGGAGGTAAGAGGTAGGGAAGGAGAAAGGAAAGGAAACAGGGAGGCAGGAAACAGGGACGAGAATAAGTAAACATAGCGCGTAAGGACTTTTTTTTTTTCCAATGAAGCATCTGTTTTTGCAAACCTTTACGTAAGAAAACAACAGGATAGGTTCGGTTCTGATTCTTGTAGTCACCTGATGATATTAGTTATGCCTTTCAGGAGTGTGTGTTAGATCCTCAGCGGCGTACAACTCTTTCAAACTACTTCAAAGCTATCAAGGATCAAAAACAATCTTCTAATGAAAAATTTAGAATGTACTATTAGCTGTTTTCCTGTTGAATTTATTACGAAATAAACATAATCGTTGATTTGCGCATTGTACATCAGCATGAAATACGTGTTAATCTCACGTGAAAATTCCTCCCCAACACAAGTTCAGCATCTTATCACAGATATTTTTAATATAAACAACAATCACCATCAATAAGTTCAATCTATTTTTCCCCCAGCAGAGCATCAGTTTGGTGATATCGATAGCCGTGTATACAGCTATTCATATGCCTGCCTTTATAGCTGGCAGGCAGTGATGAATAGTTGGGGCCAATTATATTTCCACTATGAACAAAATGGAAGTAGTTGCAACCATATTGGAAAAACAATATTGTGAAAACGATACGGTAAAAATGTGTTCCGTCAATATTATTTAACAAGCAATGCATTGATATGCTGCTCATCCCAGTAAACACTTCCTATGAATCACATCAACCACAGCTTCAATAAACCAAGCGTCCTTTTGAAGGTATGGTTGCCGACCCGCGTATTGCCAATCCGTTGTTCTGACGTAGGTATCGTCAGGCTTACTTTGCATTAATTTGCCTTCATTTAAAATGTTCCATCAGGCATGAGATCTTTCCACGAAAGCTTTATTATGCGAGAACAGATTGGCTTCATTAGAGTTCCATAAATGTGTAGAGTAATTTAATATTTTGTCGACGTGATTAGTGCAGGAGGCGGTGGAGGTGCAAGGTTAGTGGTGAGAATTACAAGTGAATGGAGGAAGTTCAGAAGACTGTTGCTCTTATTGACACTTAGGAGAATCTCACTTAGATCGAAAGGACACTTACACGTGGCCTGTGTGAGGAATGTAATCATGTATGCAGCGAAACCATGCCAGTGAAGGAGGACAATGTTTGCAAGTTAAAGCACACGGAGATGAGGATGATAATGTAGGTGGATGTGTAGACCATCATTGAACAACAGACTATTGGACAATAGATGATTTAACATGAAGCAAAACTATCTTAATTCCCTTATCCCTTACTTTATTAACTACACAATCCTACTTCCACATCCACCTTCATTCCTTTTTCACAGTGACATTCCGATAATCCACCACAGTATTTTCACCATCAGTTATCTCTATACCTTTTATCCTTGCTCATGTTTCTGCACCATACTTCATCAGCCTGACCTTCCATCATTTCATACACTAATTCCTAATTTAACACCCATTTTTCCAATCCAGTATCGCTCCATTAATTTTTTTTCATTTAGTCTATGCCACTTTCACTCGTTCCTTTCCTTCACTTATCGTTCTGTCCCCTGTTACCTTTTCGCTGTCATTTCCAAGATAATATGCACGAACCTTTTTTCTTTCAGTTTTGTGTTTGTCTTAGAGTTAATTGGTCCTTCATCCTCTTTACCATATACAAAGATCCATATATCCTGTGTGTCTGTTCCTGCAACTACTATCGTGTTATCGTTCACTGCACATCCTCCTCTGCCTCATTGTTATCAGGAAATGTTATAAGTGCAGTAGCTCTCACAGCCCTTCCTTCATCCCCTCAATGAGACCATCAATGACCAATACTAACAGGGTAGTATGGCATCGGCTGACCCTTATGTAGCTTAGCGTCAGTTCCATTTGTTAAGAGTTTTCTATGTATTAAACTGACCACGTTATCCATTTAACAATAACAACAACAACAATAATACGAACTACAACCTGACTCTATTACATTCGACCTAAGAACAAGAACTAAAAGTTTTATTAATGTCATTCGTAAGGAGATGTAATGTTACTATTTTAAGGTCATTTTTGTGGATGTCTCCTTCGTGTTTTTTTGGATCATTATCATCATAATCATAATCATCATCATCATCATCATCATCATCATCATCATCATCATCATCATCATCATCATCATCATCATCATCATCATCCTCTATTATTTCATTGTAGGACAAACCTAACCTGATATTTTTCTCCAAATAACAAACTTTGCATTCACAAATGTGATGTGTCTGGTGGCACTTGCATTGTGGAAGTGTGTGTGCCCTTCAATCTGAGTCAAAAGGAAAGAAAGACATTCATTCCTACGGAAATAAAATCATTCATCCGTACATGATCGCACACTCTATATAGCAGAAAATTACACATATTCAGTGTACATTGAGTGAAAGAGATACGTAGGAAATTATGAACTCTAAACATTAATAGATCATAACTTTCACACACAGTAAAT
>JAXIVD010006335.1:15000-24402 GCA_036785275.1 Cancer borealis
GACGGCATATGACATCGTTTGAGCCTCTATTCATAATTTCAGATTATATTCTTAAAATAGCTTATATTTGTATCAAGACAAGCAATTTGTCATTTTCTACTGACTTCAATGGGCGTATACCGATACATACTTTCATTTGAATGCACCAAACAATAGGCAAACCCATGTAATGTATAGAAAATATAATTTTGTGTCGCAGACTTAATTTTTTCCAGTACGATAACTACATACTCGGCTACTGGCAACAAACCACAACAAACACTAGCAGGCTACTCAGAGCAACTCCTGATGGCATTGTCAGCTGCAAATGCTGTGGCAAGAGTTTATTAGAAGTAAAATGTCCCCATAGTGATAAATACCAGTCTTTCTAACGGCGCTTACTATACTACGTCGTACGTCTGGCAGCGGTGCTGTTTCTTTTTTCTTTACTAATCACCTTCGTATATAAGACGTGACAGTGATTTCCAATATTTTTTCACACTCAGATAAAATGTATAAGCCGAAATCAACATCCTTTTATTTTTACTGCTCATACTTACTGAACAAAAAATAATTACCTAATTGTAGCTTTATCTTATAATACAATTAACAAAGCCTTATCATGCACCAGTAAGTAAGAATAATAACATTAAGGTTATGTTTTTAATTTTAAATACACATGTGCAGTAATTCATGTCGTATTTTTTCTGCACATCGGTTTCTAAATTAACTAAGTCACCCCTTTGCCCCGGAAAAGCGGAGAAAATTAAAAATTCTAGCGCTGATAGGTGTCTACGACCCTAGCTGCGAACAGGCTAATTGGCTGTGTTGTATAAGGGGGCTGATACCTCAGTTTCCTCCTCTTTCAAGCTCAGATCCGAAGGAATATTCCATCTGAGACAAAAGAAGAGTGATAGGTAGTGAATCAGCCAATTGCTTAGCCAAGTAGTAGTTGGGAGTTTTTTTTTTTTTTAACTAACTAGTAGTAACCCCTCCCCCATCTGTTATTGCGAGTTATTCTCCAAATGTTAAATTTATAGTTAAATTTCAAATTTATATTCAACGATACTTCATCTTCAAATATTATTATTCCTGAACAACCTACCCTCTGACCGATTGACAAGAGAAGGTGAGACCGAACCTACTATTTATTTTTTTGTGTGTAAATACACAAGTATTATAACTACAAATTTCGTACCTAGTATACCATCTTTCCTCCCCAAGCTCTCATTTAGACCTTAATTAAATACTACACACAACTGTGGTTATGTATCCAACAGCTTGTTAGGGTTTCATCGTCACACAAGGTTGTTATACATTAAATAGGTGACAGGAAATACGTCCTTTCACCCTTCGTGGTGAATGTATCACCTCGTTGGAACGGGCAAGGTACATCGTCCCCCGCTCCGCCTGTTACACACAGACGCCATCAGTAATAATTAGGTACTGACCCTTGAATGTCACCCACCTGCTGGCATATCATGGAATCTCCAACCAGACCAGTGTCAACAGGTTCAACCTGCTCCGTGATCTCAAACTCATTAAATGTCAGTCGGAGCGCTCTTCGGTTGGTTTGGTTTCGTCTCACTCAATGATAACATCAGGTAAAGGTGATATGGGTCGGATGCTACTCGGGCAGCACACACACATTTGCCGGAATTCATTTATGCAAAATTACACAGTATACGAGTGTGATCTACGCATCGTTAGTGTCCACGAGTCTGTCTTCCACAATGAGCTACATGCATAATACAAAGTGTGAATGCACAAGCTGTACTCTATATTTACGTATTTCTTAATGGCATTCTAAAAATATGAACTTACCAATCAGCGTAAACACTTATAGTTATGTTCCCTTCCAAAAGCAATGAAGGAATTATATGGTGAAGAATAATTAATGTGGTGCAACCCGGGCTCTGATGTGTCCGTGTGTGTGTTTGTGTGGAGATTGCCATCCCGGAGGATGACATGGACCTTTAAGCCTTGGGACTTGCCTGCATATAGCAGCGCGTCAGATACACCCGACAATGGCATGGCAAGTTGATCCTTTGGCAGAAAAAGGGTGTGTTTGTGTGATGATACCACCGCGCGTTGGACGGGGGAGTCTAACTTGCCCGCCGCAGCGGTGCGTTAGATACACCACAGGCCGGCTGTCTGTGGTACTATCGAGGGGGAGGAATGGCTCGCACTAGTTCGGATAAGGTTGTGTGTGGCGTATTCTCAATTATTTTTGGTGCTGTATCTAGACTTCTATCCAGGTACTGTCGTCTCTTCACATTCTTCCAGGTAGTGTAATAATGGAGATGCGCTGACAGTGTTGCAGTATATGCAAGTTTCTTGGGAGTCTGTGAGTTCGTTGTAGCATTTATATCCAAGTCGTAATCGGTGCAGGCCGGTCCTTGTTTTTCTGTGCAGTCTGTTTGGAAAGGAGCTCGTGTTGTTTGAGGTTCTAAGGTACCAGTTAACACTGGGTGAGCCTTTGCTGGCCCATTTTCGCAGAAGGCCTTTTGATATCTGGTGTGTTGTGGCTTTGATGGTTTTTTTCAGGCTCGACAGGCTTGGTGGTAGGTGTGCCGTGATGTTGGGGAGGTGTAAGGCGTTTTTGGCGGCAGTATCTGCCTCTTCATTGCCTGGGATACCAACGTGGCTTGGAATCCAATCGACGTGGACGGTTCTGTCACTTTCATTGATCCGCCTTGCCGTAGCCTGGATTGTGGTGATCAGGCCGACGTTGTCTCTTGGCATTCCTTTTGAGAGTCTGGATAGCTCCCAGGGAATCAGTGAATCACTACCGGTTTTTCTCGGGACTCCGCATGGTGTAGAGCAGTTCTGTCTGCAACGTGGACGACCCGTTTGGCAATCTGTAATGGGCAGTGGTTTCTTCGTGTGTGAAAGCAGCAGCTGAGGTTTTGGTGTGAGGGTTCACTGAGCCATCCGTTTAGTAAATGTCTGCTCAAAGGACGGGTGCCGCCTGCAAAGCTTCCCTCGCTAGGACTGAAAGTTCAGCTTTGCTGAGTCTTGCTTTTGCGTCCGGTAGTGTGTGAATTGTCGTTTGTACCGCTGGCAGGCCCCATGGTGGTGGTGTCTCGTAGTCTTCGTGTGGTGGGTCAGATTTGAAGTGTAGGAAGAATTGCTGTGTGCTTAGTGTCTTTATGGTGTCCGCTGCTTTGGAGGCCCATATTCTTCTGGTGAAAAGCGTCCTGTCTTGCAAGAAGGACTGCCGGATCCTGTTGCTGTTTGCTGTCGTGTTTTCCCCTCTGAGGAACTTTCCCAGGTGGGCTGCGCTGATTGCACAGAGTCTTGTGTGCAGGGGAGGGATGTTGGTTTCCACCTGCAGAGTACAGATCCTAGTCCAGACCGGAGCACCAACCATGAATCTCGTAGCCTGGTTCTGTATTTTTTCTAGAGCTGCAATGGCTGTCGGTGTTGTGGTGGAAAGGCATGGGTCGCAGTATTCTATTACGGACCTGACAGCCTGGACGTAGTGTGTCTTGAGAACCGGAAGACTAGCGCCCCCTTGTAGTCCTGTAATGGCCCTCATTATTTGCATCCTGGCTTTTGCCTTTTCTGTCGTTGCAGCTATGTGTTTAGTGAATTTGAGGTGTGGCTCCATCCATACACCGAGATAGGGATGGCTTCCCACCCACTCAATTTCTGTGTCGTGTAGCATTAGGGATCCAGTATTTTTCTTGAACCGAAGTGGATTGCTTTTGTTTTCCTGGCGTTGATCTTCAGGCCGAGTTCTTGGCATTAGTTTGCAATGGCTGTGATGGCTCTCTGCGCTTTCTCGGCGTATCTTGCACCTGTAGTGATGATCGCTATGTCATCCGCGTAGCATAGCACTTTTGTTTCTGTGCCCAGGGATAGCGCCAATAAGTTCTCTACTAAGACGTTGAAAAGAAAGGGGCTTAGAATACTCCCCTGGGACGTGCCATTGTCGAAGGTTCGTCTGTGGGAGGTTTTGCCTTGGAACTGGACCGTCGCCTTCCTTTCTGGCAGGAAGTCCTTCGTCCATTGCAAAAGTTTGCCTCAGATTCCCTGTTTGATTAGGGACTCCAATATGGCCGGGGCACTTGCCAGTTCAAAAGCTTTTTCAAGGTCTATGAATATGACTATCGCTTTCTTGTCGGATATGGTGATTAGCATTTCTGCAATGCAGTCTCTTGTCCCTTTGTTGGCGGTAAAGGCATATAGGTGCTTGGGTATGGCACCCATGGCCCATTGTAGACGTGCCAGCACCATCTTTTCCGCTGTCTTACCCAGAAAGCTGAGGAGAGAGATCAGCCGATGGTTTTCTGGATCGCTTGGCTTGGGGATCGGGACAATGTTGGCCTGTTTCCATGATGCAGGGAGTTTACCTGTGTCATACGAGGTGTTTATGACTTGAAATAGCTCGTCATGAGCGGGTGTTCCGGCTTCCCTGATCATGGAGTAGGTAACTTTGTCCGTCCCTGCCGCTGTGTCTCTTCGTGGCCTTAGTGTGCCTTGGAACTCCCATTGTGTGAAGAGGATGTCTGTCGGTGCATCCTCCAGGCAGGCCCTGCGCACGGCCGTGGATCTTTCCTGTTCGAGCCTACTTTGCCTATCCCTGGGCCGGTATGCAGAAAACTTCATAAAAGCTACTCTTAAAGCTACTCATAAGTCCAAAAATCTACTCATAGTTATGACCTAGACTTATGAGAAAGTCATAAGACGACTCCTAACTATGAGCTCAGTGATTTATGAGCTACTCATAAGAAGGCGTTACGCGGTGTATCGTCCGCTACTAATAGCACTTACGTTTGTTTATAAACACTCCTATCACGATAATATGGATATGGTGTTATGTTGTTATCACTTTAAAGTGAAAAATTGAAATTTCGGTAATGTCCTACGTGCAGAAATGGGAATCTATCAATATATTATACCTCAAAAGAGTACATGTGGATTTACTTGTGGAGCTGTGCCCGTCTCAGCTGAGAACAACAACAGTCACAAGAAGAAGAAGAAGAAGACGCTCATTTTACAGCAACCTTGCGACACACATCTCATCTACCTTGCCAGCATGGAACCAGCCCAAGAGGTATGCAATTTTTTAATACTATTTACTTAAACATTTTTTTGATAACATGATAGCATTCCGATCCATGGGCTCCCAAAGCTAATCAAACCTAACCGAACCACCTAACCTTACCTAACCATATTTAACCAAATTCAACCAAACCCAACATTCTAACTTTGCCTAACCTAACCTAACTAAACCTATAAACAAGTCTAACATAACCTAACTTAACCTCCTAACCTTACCTAACCAAACCTAACCAAAGCAAACCTAATATAACCTAACCAAACCAAACGTATGTGATGTGGTTGTGTGGATGAAGCATGGCACACTTGTAGTATATTCCAGCATGTTAAGCTGCTGCTATCTGTCGGGTAAAAACAAAACAAAACTATGCCATAACAACATTTACTCATTAAACACACAAACACACACATACACACATCACTTTGTAATGGCAACAGTATAAAAAAAAATAGATGCATTATGGGAACCTTCCATTACAGTCATGTGCTGGCAAAAGAGGATACAGCTGCAACTCCTTATGAAGCTTCACATGCCAGCATCAGCCAGCCTCATCATCCTCCTGTGATGGACCAGCACGACAGTGACAACGAGGCTACGCTGCGAAGAAAAAAACTGAAATTAGAAATTGAAGTTTTGGAATTGAAAAAGCAGTGGTATCAAAAAGGATTAAAATTGTACTAAAAAGTTCTATACTGTTTTTTTCCATTGCCTTTGCATGTGTCACTTCAAATGAATAAATATAAAGACTATGCAATACCTCCTCTTTGGAAGAATATTATATATTTATAAGTATAAGAGTAAGTAATAAATCTTCAAGACAGTTAAAAAGTATGAATTTTTTTTTGGTTTAATGTTTCCATACACATTAATATTGCTGACAGAGTTTATTAGTATATTACCTGGTAGTATGTTGTAGAGATTTGCAGAAGATTGAGATTCAGTGGCCGTTGCTCAGTCAAACTTAATTTCTGGAAAACACAAGATAATTTTGAATGTTGCCTGGCACATTTCCTTCTCCACATTACAATTACAATTATAATTTAATTTAGGTCGATAAGAACAAGTACGGAGGAAAAGGATGTGTAAAATACAATACTACCATTAGATTTATGGAAAAAGCTATGTAGTGGCAGACTCCATGATTATGTATTGTGTATATGATATCAGATACTACTAGCTTTACTAATATCAACTCACTGAAAATTAATATTGGTGAAGTGATCCCTGTAGCGTAGACCATTTTGAGGAACTCCTTCCATACCCACAACCACGTCTACTTCTGGGAGAGGCAACACATTGTCGTCTTCAATTGCTTGCTCTTCCTCACCATGCAGAATGTTACGCTTTTTGCAGATGTTGTAAATTAATCCACAGGCTAGGATAACTTTGCAGGTTTTCTGTGGACTTAAGCGTATTTCACCGTGGAGGACATGGAAGCGACGTTTCAGATGGCCAATACCCCTCTCGACCAAACACCTAGTCGACTTATGTGCTCTAAAAAAATAATTAATAAAAAAAAAAAAAAAAAAAAAAAATATATATATATATATATATATATATATAGATAGATAGATAGATAGATAGATAGATATATCACATATAAATGTAAATATGCAATCAGTTAAATCAATTAATTCCATTCATCATATTTAACTAAACCTAAGTTAACAAGCATATATATGTACTGTAAGGCTGCTTGAGAATTTCATGTAATATTGTGATAATGATAAATATCAATTTATTTGTTGCTTCAATGTTGTAATCAAATGAAAGAATACCTTACCTGTTGTATGCCTCCTGCGCATTGTTCTGTGGCTGTAGATAGGGTGTCAGTAGCCACTGTTTGCAGGGATAACCCGAGTCTCCCAGGAGGTGACATCCTCTTGGTAGTACATTGCTTTCCATCAAAATTTTAAAACCACTTTCTCTTAATATTCGAGCATCATGTGTTGCTCCGGGCCATTTAGCCACCAAATCTATAATATTAAAATTAGCACCAAATGCAATTTGAGTATTAATGCTGTGAAAAATTTTCCTATTTACGTATTCTGCCTCAAATTCACTTGGTGCAATAAGTTTGATGTGGGTGCAATCAATGACCCCGACCACCGCAGGGAAGCCTGCAATATTCGGCTTGATTCCTGTGCACATCTCTTGGTAGAGTGGGGAAGTAGATGAACCGTGTCAAGATGTGTGGTCTTGTGAGTGCATGTATCACCTGTGTTATGGCTCGGCTGATGGTGGGTTGTGTGGGTCCAAAGTCGTCACTGCTACATAGTTGCATCTTTCCAGTTGCGATGTATCTCAAAGTCAGAATGACTTTCACCTCAGCGGAAATTGATTTGTTCCTTGATGCGGGGCTTGTTATCACATCTCTAATCAAGTCCGTCACAAATAAAATCCCAGCACGGTCCATCCTGTACCTTGTGATGAGCTCACGGTCATCATACATCTCCAGCGGGTCCTTTCTAGGAGAAAAGTTTGGGCGCTGTGGTTGTTGTTGCTCCGCCATTATCACTATGAGTAACTCTTAAGTTTCTTAGGAGTCCTTGTCAGGACTCATAACATATTGACGCGCTATGAGCTACTCATAGCGCACTATGAGCTCTTCTGCATTACTCATAAGACTTATGAGCTACTCTTAAGGTTTATGAGCTACTCATAAGACTTATGAGCTACTCTTACGACTTACGACCCTTTCTGCATACCGCCCCTGGTTCCTTGCGGGAGCTGGTCCGGGCTACTTCTGGCTGCGAAAGAGTCTACCAGCCGATTTGCCTCGCTGATAGGGTCTGGGTGGAGCGGTTGTCTGGATGGTGTTTTTCCGCTGGCTAGCCGAACGTTGCGCCACATTTCTCCAATCCTGGTGTGGGGGTTCCATGAGGCACACCATTCGAGTCATTTTTCCGTCTTGATCCTTTTTGTGGCCTCCCTGGCTATGCTGATGGCGGCTCTGAGAAGTGTTCTGGTGGTGTCGGTGTTTTGTTTTCTGTTGAATTTCCTGGCTTGATTTATTCTATTGTTGTATTCCTTGACTTCGGCATTGTAATACCATCTGTCTTTGTGGTTTCTAGTAGTGGGTTTAGTTTTCGGGATGGCGGTGTTGGCTGCTTGGTGGAAGGCGGTGACAAGCCTCGCCTCCATTTCGTCTAGTGTGTGTTGCTCGGGGATGTTGGCAATCTTCCTTTGAAATGTGTCTCTGAAAAGGGGCTAGTTTGCTTCACTGACCTTCTATTTGGGTGTGTGTATGAGTTTGGCCAGCTGGGGGATGTTAAGTGTTATGCAGGTAGCGTAATGGTCGCTTGCCAGGTGAGGGTGTATTACCCATTTTGCTTCCTGTACTATTGTCTGTGAGACGAAGGACAAGTCGAGTATGCCTCCAGCAATGTGTGTGGCTTCGCCTGAGTTTAGCAGTTTGGCCTCTGGGACGTTCGCCATGGTCTCAGCGATGTGATGGCCGCTCCTGTTTTGGGTTTTTGACCCGAGTGCCTCGTGGTGGGTGTTGAAGTCGCCCCCGATGAAGGTATGTGTGGTGGGTGGCGCATGAGACAAGGACCTCGCTGATGTCGAAGTAAAAGCTTCTTGGTCCGTTGTATATATTGTAGACTAGCAGCCCCCGGTGTCACAGTCCAATGTTTACTGCAACCACTTCAATGCTTTCTCCACATTGAATCGGGTTTTCGACCCGTTTGCAAGGAATGCTGTCGCGCACTAGTATGATGTATCCTCTGTTTTTGCCTTCTACTGCTGGGCTGTGGTAGGCCTTGTATCCTCGTATCGTTGATGTTGAGTTTTCCGGGAGTATTGTTTCTTGCAGCAGGATGACATCTCTTTGTTCCATGTATGTGTCAACCGTTAGCAGATGTTGTCTTCCTCGCAAGCCGTTGATGTCCTACTGTAGGATGCGGATTGTTTCCGGTCGGTGGGCAGGGGCGTGTGTTTCTGGTGTGGGTGGGCGGTCGTCACGGGTGTTGTCGTTTGACCGGTCCCTTCCGGGTGTGTTGTCAAAAGACCGAGGGCCTTTTTCTTTGCCTCTATGGCTGCAGTTGCTGGGGTTGTTCTCGGAGCCGGTGGCTGTGGCTGTGTCTGTCTGTGTTGCGTCTTGGTTGGAGAGCGGGAGAACCTCTTCTTTAGCTTTGTCTCCAGGACTTTGTCGGCAAGCTCGGTGAGTTTGTCCTCTTGAATAGTTTGGCCCAACATTCCTGCCAGCGCTCCTCCAAAGGACGTGAAGAGGTCTTTCAGCTCTTCCTTTGTTATTATGATGTGCTCCTTCGGTACATGTGCTGGAGGTTGTCATGTGGGGACTGGGGTCTCTAGACGCTGTCTTGGGTGGCTTCCCTTTTCCCTCGCCCCAT
>JAXIVD010006336.1:0-5000 GCA_036785275.1 Cancer borealis
CATGGCTTTCCAGACGTTCCAGCTTTGCCAGAGAGGGACGAGGGAAGAGAACATTTTTTATAATTTCGTTCTCGAGGTAAACCGCTAACTTGTATGTAAATAGAATCATT
Organism: Cancer borealis; assembly: GCA_036785275.1. Classification (NCBI taxonomy): domain Eukaryota; kingdom Metazoa; phylum Arthropoda; class Malacostraca; order Decapoda; family Cancridae; genus Cancer; species Cancer borealis. Next base: position 111 of record JAXIVD010006336.1, read on the forward strand.
CAAATTCTCAAATTATTAGAAATATTCAATTGAATAATTGCACATGAGGTTACATTTAATTTGTGGTTTCATTATAACCAACAATGTCTCACATGACTAGATTGTTCGGAAGACTTTGGTTTTCAAGCCACTCTTCAGTTCCTCCACACCATGGACGCACAGAATCATCATCGTTGGACAAGAGAAATAATTAAGTGCAGAGAAGCGACTGTTTGCCAGGGTGTCTAGATGAGAAAAAAAACATTAGGTAGATGTTAGGTGCACAGGAGCTGCCTTGTGTAGGTCAACTGGCCTCCTGCAGCCTCATTATTAGTCTTATATTCTTATCTGTTTTCCTGTATTACTCAAGGGTGCTCAAGGGTGTGTCATGGCTACACTTATGTAATGCAAGGTATAGCCCGTGCCAGTGACGTATGCATGGCTCTATCTCGTGATTGGCTGGCTACACCTGGCTCTCCTGGGCATCCCCACCCCCTTGCTTTCTACCCCTGCTCTCTACCCCTCCTGTCTCCTCTCCTCTAGCCAACCCCTCCCCAGTTGTATCTTTACCGCGGAGAAAACCTAAAATATATCTCACTACGGGAGACGTAATCTAGAGACCAGCTTTTGTGAGATAGAGAGAGAGAGAGAGAGACAGAGAGAGAGAGAGAGAGAGAGAGAGAGAGAGAGAGAGAGAGAGGAGAGAGAGAGAGAGAGAGAGAGAGAGAGAGAGAAGAGAGAGAGAGAGAGAGAGAAGAGAGAGAGATGAGAGAGAGAGAGAGGGAGAGAGAGAGAGAGAGAGAGAGAGAGAGAGAGAGAGAGAGAGAGAGAGAGAGAGAGAGAGAGAGAGAGAGAGAATATACCCACAACTTGAAACAGGGAGAAAAGTTGCAACAGTTCAAATTTCCCGTCAAGATTTACCGGCAAGAATTTTCACACCCTGTTGTTCCTTCAGCTTTTCCTTACATCCTCTCTTTGTCGTAAACATTTTTCCTTTACGCGGCGCTGGATTTCCTTTTTGCAAAGAAGAAGTAAACATCCAAGGGGCTAAATGACCCTTCGGACGGCTCTCTTCCTGCCAAAAGCCTATATACCTCCTCCTCCTTCTCTTTCTCCTCCTCCTCCTCCTCCTCCTCCCTCCTCTCCTCCTGTAAGAGCTGATGCTCAGGAGTGCTGTGTAGCTAGTCGGTTGACTGGAGAGAGAAAACTCGACCTCCAGTTGAAGTTATTTATTATCAAAAATACAGTATATATAAATACAATATAAATTTTAACAAGAAATATAATAAATGGTGTATGCGCGCTGTCCGAAGACAGAGCGTGACAAGTTGAAGTAGAAGGATTGTGTATAGCGCAATAGAATACATAAACATAAAAACAAAAGAAAAACATAAATAAAGATATATAACGAGTGCATTGAAATAATGAAAATAATAAAAAATATAAAAATACAAAGTTTATAATAGTTGCGGCTGTGTGATGTAATATTTAGATAACGGTTGTCGCAAGTTGTGTTTCAAGGGGAGACCGCTACAATACTTCCCCCCTAGTGACGAGGAAGGAGGAAAGATGTCCTGTGGTTGCCTGGGACCAGTGTTGAATGTGTTGAGTGGAGTCCATGAGGCTGGCGATGACCGTACGACTGCGGGTGGAGTCCGGCAGAGGGTGGCAGGGAGCCCAAGAGGTCAAGTGCCAAGCCACCATTGAGGCTTGACGGGGCAGGTGCAGGTGGTGGGTCCATTCTAACGTCCTCTCCCAGTTGTACCGTGAAGTCGCTGCCAGGGTGAGAGAGGTCGTGAAGCTGACGGAAAGAGACGATTTGCATCTGTAGTCCGTGACAGCTGTGAGAGCGACCTTGACGCCTGAAAGTGTAAGAAGACGACACGGCAGTGGGAGAGGGCGTCTGCTGGAGTGTTGTCTGCACAGAACTGCCTGAAGACTATGTAGTCGTGGTGGAGAGTAGAGTAATCCACAGGGCGATGTATAATCCACAGGGCGGTGAATAGTCCACAGGGCGGTGAGTGGTGATGAAGTTGGTCACTTTAACGCCGCGAGGCGGGGGGCAGGGATTGAACATTAATTTGCACTGAGGGTGCAAAGGGGTGTTGAAGACACAGAGGCGCATTGTGGGCGCTGGGGTTGGTGATGACGCATGAAGGCGTCATAGGTGCGCATGAGGCGGCTGAAGACGCAGTAAGGCGTTTGAAGAGGCATGGGCCGCGCTAAACGCGCATAGGCCGTGCCGTAGACGCAGTGATGGCGTCTTAAATGGCACAGAAGGTGCCAGGATGGGTGGGAGGGGATAACCTCATAAGTGGCAATTTACACAGAAATGTAATTTTCTCCTGACCTTAGGCTCAACCCTGCGAACACTATAAAGGAGGCAGGGCTTTTTGCCAAAAGGAGTGATCTAGCGAATAAGTCTAATGATTCAGGCCATCACACTGGGAGAAATGTGCTCTTTGATTAGCACAGGCTATATGCCACTTATAACCATAGCTAGTCACTCTGGGTCACCAATTGTAAGAGCTGGTGCTCGGGAGTGCTGTGTAGCTAGTTGGTTGACTGGAGAGAAAAAACTCGACCTCCAGTTGAAGTTTTTTTTTATCAAAAATATAGTATATATAAATACAATATAAATTTTAACAAGAAATATAATAAATGGTGTATGCGCGCTGTCCGAAGACAGAGCGTGACAAGTTGAAGTAGAAGGGATTGTGTATAGCGCAATAGAATACATAAACATAAAAACAAAAGAAAAACATAAATAAAGATATATAACGAGTGCATTGAAATAATGAAAATAATGAAAAATATAAAAATACAAAGTTTATAATAGTTGCGGCTGTGTGATGTAATATTTAGAGAACGGTTGTCGCAAGTTGTGTTTCATGGGGAGACCGCTACACTCCTTTTTTTCATTCTTTTGAGGAACCGCCCGACGGAGACCTCAATTTCTTCTCGTTCATCTTAGCGCTCGAGACACATTCCTCACTTCTACTCGGAGTGATCTATAACTGAAGAAAATAACTTCCATGCCCTTTGTCAGACCTCTCCATTTCCTCCTCCTCCTCCTCTTCCTCCTCCTCCTCCTCCTCCTTCCTCCCTATAGCTCTTAAAGGCCTCGCCCCAAGTGAAGTATAAAAGGAGAGATAAGATGAGGACGAGCACGAGGAGGCTTGATAAAAAAAAGTTTCGGGGTGGAGTGAGGCAATTAAGAACGTTTTGTGTGAGGTGTATCTCTGTTGTTGTGGTGGTGGTGGTCGTGTGGTGACGGTGGTGGTGGTCTGGTGGTGGTGGTGTGGTGTGGTGGTGGTGGTGGTGGTGGTGGTGTGGTGATGGTGGTGGTGGTGGTGTGGTGTGGTGGTGGTGGTTCGTTACCTGTGTGTGTCATCTTGTCTCCACCCCCTTTCCCACCCCTCCACACACACACACACACACACACACACACACACACACACACACACACACACACACACACACACACACACACACATTGTATTAAACAGGAACGACAATAGAAGGAGATCAAATTACAGAAAATTAGGTCATGTTATTGAACAGTGTCTTAGTGTGTGTGTGTGTGTGTGTGTGTGTGTGTGTGTGTGTGTGTGTGTGTGTGTGTGTGTGTGTGTGTGTGTGTGTGTGTGATTTGTTTGTTTGTGTCCACCGTTGTTTTTCCACTTTTTGCCTTTAGTTTTCCAGCCTTTGTCTCTCTGTCTCTCCCAATGAAGAGGAAAATTTGCCTCATCTCTCACACCCTTTCATGTTTGGAAAGTTTTTTTTTCAAAGAATTCAAAAATACTTACCGTAGATTTCTTCAATGGTTTTTAAAGTTAATTGAGAAGTTTTGTGTTAATTTACTGCAATATTCTTTTAAATTGCAATTGTTATCATCATTATATATCGTTAACATATATCTATTTCAAGCTATACATCTTCTATCCACATATATAACCTCAATCATCACTATTCCCTTCAAAAATAAACACAAAAATCACTATAGGATCTAAATACATCAAGTCTCATTATATATTTCCGTAATTTATAACCTAATGTGTCAAGGCAATGTGCGTCTTTCTTAGGTTAGGTTGGTTAGGTTAGCGTCATGTGCGCAGTGAACGTATTCCATTTTCCTCCCTTGCTTGTGCGTGTTCATTGGTGTCGCATAATTGCATCTGGTAATGGAGGAAGGGAAGGGGAAGGGGGAGAAAGTAGACGTAGGTGTTGACTTCTTATGTGGAGGTGTGGAGGTGGAGGAGGTGGTGGATGAGGAGGAGGAAGAGGAGGAGGAGGAGGGAAGGTTAGGGGAGTTAGACGGGGATATAAAAAGCAGGTTTATTTGCCAGATAACATGTTTTTTTCTTCTTCTATCAGTGTAGTAAATTTATTTGTTGTGTCTTTTAGCATCGTTTCATCAGGTTGGTCTGGTCTGGCTGGTGGTGGTGGTGGTGGTGGTGGTGGCGGCTGTGGTGGTGGCTGTGGTTGTGGTTGTGGTGGTGGTGGTGGTGGTAATGGGCCAAGGCTTGATTTGGATCACTATTCATTCATTTATTTATTTACTTGTTTGTCTATTCTGTTTGTTTAGGTAATGAGGATTTACTGCATTGGTTGAAGGTCAAACAAATGAAGGTCAGACTAACATCCTTTTCTTTTACGTGTTCTTTTTATTTAGTTGTGTTTGTTGATAAGAATTAGACGAAATTCTTGCTTGTATTATGTCATTAGTTAGACGTTTATACATGATTCTCTCCTCTGTGCACTTGAGCTTAAAATATTAAACAAAATAAACACGCATTCTGCTGGAGAGAGAGAGAGAGAGAGAGAGAGAGAGAGAGAGAGAGAGAGAGAGAGAGAGAGAGAGAGAGAGAGAGAGAGAGAGAGAGGGAGAAGAGAGAGAGAGAGAGAGAG
>JAXIVD010006336.1:10000-24400 GCA_036785275.1 Cancer borealis
ACACACACACACACACACACACACACACACACACACACACACACACACACACACACACACACACACACACACACACACACACACACACACACACACACACACACACACACACACACACACACACACACACACACACACACACACACACACACACACACACACACACACACACACACACACACACACACACACACACACACACACACACACACACACACACACACACACACACACACACACACACACACACACACACACACACACACACACACACACACACACACACACACACACACACACACACACACACACACACACACACACACACACACACACACACACACACACACACACACACACACACACACACACACACACACACACACACACACACACACACACACACACACACACACACACACACACACACACACACACACACACACACACACACACACACACACACACACACACACACACACACACACACACACACACACACACACACACACACACACACACACACACACACACACACACACACACACACACACACACACACACACACACACACACACACACACACACACACACACACACACACACACACACACACACACACACACACACACACACACACACACACACACACACACACACACACACACACACACACACACACACACACACACACACACACACACACACACACACACACACACACACACACACACACACACACACACACACACACACACACACACACACACACACACACACACACACACACACACACACACACACACACACACACACACACACACACACACACACACACACACACACACACACACACACACACACACACACACACACACACACACACACACACACACACACACACACACACACACACACACACACACACACACACACACACACACACACACACACACACACACACACACACACACACACACACACACACACACACACACACACACACACACACACACACACACACACACACACACACACACACACACACACACACACACACACACACACACACACACACACACACACACACACACACACACACACACACACACACACACACACACACACACACACACACACACACACACACACACACACACACACACACACACACACACACACACACACACACACACACACACACACACACACACACACACACACACACACACACACACACACACACACACACACACACACACACACACACACACACACACACACACACACACACACACACACACACACACACACACACACACACACACACACACACACACACACACACACACACACACACACACACACACACACACACACACACACACACATTTTCCTCCTCCTGCATTTCCTCCTCCTCTTCCTTCTCCTCCTCCTCCTTCTCCTCCTCCTTCTCCCCCTCCTATTCCTCCTCCTGCTGTCGATATTACTAAAGAAACAATAATGCCAGCGGTAGTCGGGGTGGGAGGGAGGCAAAGCAATATATTCAACGCTGTGCACTAGTACTGAAGATATTAAGTGTAGGAATGAATATATATCAGATAGTTAATGTAATGTGTGTGTGTGTGTGTGGGTGTGTGTGGGTGTGTGTGTGTGTGTGTGTGTGTGTGTGTGTGTGTGTGTGTGTGTGTGTGTGTGTGTGTGTGTGTGTGTGTGTGTGTGTGTGTGTGTGTGTGTGTGTGTGTGTGTGTGTGTGTGTGTGTGTGTGTGTGTGTGTTTATGAGAGAGAGAAGAGGAGAAGGAAAAGGAGGAGGAGAAAGATAATAATTGATAATAACAAACAAAAATGATAACAGCAAAAACAGACTAAATCCGAAGAATGTACAAAGAATTCTAGAGGGACCTTTGTTGGCTACAGTACTAACTTATTCTCATGAAAGTTATATGCAACATTATATTTTCTCTGTGTAGATATCCAATACATTGTTAGTGGGAACATTCAAAACTAACATATATTTATAATGTATGTAATTGAGTTCAAGTTCAATAAGCTTTTGTAATGAAAGGTGATTACGCAGGAAATTTTTAACCGAGCCTTCGACCTCCTCTCTACACCTTGCTCCATTGGAATAAGTGTGTACTGTTGCTGCACATTGGTAGTGAGTGAAGGTGTGCATACTGTACATTCTTTAAGGCTTAGATCCAGCCACAAATTGTCTTGGTTAAAAAAATAAATAAATGCTGTCTAACTATATAGTACAAAAAACAAAGAGTGATGTTTGTGTTAAAAAAAAAAAGAATATTTATATCTCTACCTACACATATAGTACTTCAGATGCAATCCTCCATACTTCTCCCCAGAAAATGCAATAAAAGGAAAATATTACAAAAAAATATATAAGAATGTAAAAAAAATTGGGTAATGGCCCTTCAAAATCATGTACAAACTGTCCTTCCTCATGATCCAAGCAGCCCAAAAGCAAGCAGTATTATTCCTGTACCCGTCACCCCTCCACTCCACCCCACTCCACTCCACCACACTGCCATCCATCACTACCCTTCATGGACAGTTATATTTTTGGAAGTCTACTACACTATTCATATTTGGCTGATTTAAGAAAAAATAATGAAGGGTTGACTTTGTATATCAAGTTTTATTAATCTTGAATTTTCTCATAAGTACATCTACGTCCTGTATTAAAGACTTTATGTTGTATTTGAACTATAACAAAACCTTCATCAATGTGTTAACTCAGCCGGATGTGAATGATTTATATGCTTCTGGATCATTGCTTTTCTTAACTCTGCTGATGCATTGTTCAGTATTTTTGTAGAACTTCAATATTTTAGCTTTGCCATGATCAATGTGCAAAGTTTTGTTGACAAGCTGCATGATGCATGGCGAGCCAGGAATCACAGCAATGCATGACACTGTGTGAAGAAATTTTTTGAAAGTTTTCCAAGGTGTCTGGGAAGTTTTTTTTCACATTCATAAACGGAGAAATAAATAATTGAAATATTCATCTTATCAATACAGTTTGTTCTTAAGATTAATATAACTGATAGTAAGACATTTTATGCCCCTTATAAATTAAACCGATCAACCTTGGAAAACCTTTGTGCCCCCTTGTATGTACTTTTCCCTTCCTATAAGCATTGTATGATGACCTGACCTGAGCCTGACCCAGCTTCTTCAGTCTTGTGTTTCTGTCTGCACACAGGAACTCCACACTGAATATTCATGTGTACTTCTGGGATATATAATGTATGTCTTTATTTAAGTGTGCAAGAAACAATGTGAACCAAAAATCAGGTTGCTACTTTGAGTATAATGGTAAATGGTTGTAAGATTCACTCGGTGCATGACAGTGGTATAGCCATTTGAATGGACACAAACAAAAATCAAACACACTCATGAAAACAAAACAAAAACATGATCATAAACTTAATTTACTGAAACTCGAACACACTATAATATCAATCTCCTTGTATTGCATTAGTTATCCATCATATTCAGGATTATTGACATACATATACTGGTTTTCCATCACTAGTACATCACATAAAGTAAAAGCATATTTCATTTTTTACACATACACACAATCAAAATAATGTTGGAGTATTATAATGTAGGAAGGTGTGGAAGGAGCTGAACCAATCCCCTTTGTGTCGTAAAAACAGATTCCTTACCATGTGTACCGAGTACAACGGGCCAACTATCATTACGGTGATTTCTTTGCGGAATCACCGGTAAATCCTCGTATTCTCGACACTCGTTAGATACCTTGTTATGGTTAGAGTAGGTACTACTAGAGAAAGAGGATGATGGGAAAAACGCGTGACGTCACTGGAACTGAGGATATATATACCGCTGCCACCACTGTACCGAGGGTCAGTGTTACTGCCACTGTACCGTAGGTAAATATTACTTTCTATTGACACTGCTGTCATCACTGTACCGTTTCGGTATTAACTCTACCTTCTTATCTACTACTTTCTATAGACGGGTCTGGGATCAGAGGAAAATGGAGTCCTTTATTATTCTAAACAGAAAAGAGATAACACCTTGCTCTATTTGTTGGTGGTGCCCACGGTGATGAAAAAGAAAGCCCTTACTATTGTTCATGAAAAAGAATCAGGACATTTAGGTCAACTCAAATCAATATTAAAGGCGGAAGAATATTTTTATTGGCCAAATTTAAAGGCAGATGTGAAGAAATTTGTAAGAGAATGCCTAACTTGTCAGCAAACAAAGTCGGCCTCAACTTTGCAAAGGCAGTGGCGAGAATTGCCTCCTGTAAACCAGCCTTTGGATAGAATCAGTGTAGATATAACTGAAATGACTCCTGCTCGAGGAGGTCATAGATATGTATTAACCATAGTAGATCATTTTTCAAAGGTTTGTAAAATTGTTAAAATTACGTTCGAGGCAGGCTGAAGAGGTAGTTAGGGGTATTAGATCATACGTGGGGGACTATGGAAGGCCAAAAACGCTCCTGGCTGATAATGCTTGCGAGTTCCGTTCTCACCTCACTACACACGAGACTGAGCCCAGACACGGTACTGTGTACTTGTCGTCCTGCTGCTTATGTCTTTCACCTTCGGGTGTTAAAATATTTTGACGGCCCCTCAGGTCTAGGTTAGCTACATAAATATAGGTGTCCCTCTACCCATGTACTGAGTTTGTTACCTCATTGTCCTCACCTTAGTGACAACAGTAAGTGTCTGTTGTCAGGTGGTCAGATTGTCCTTCCTCTCTCACCTACGGAGTGTCCGCCTCAGTGAGCGTGCTTTTGGGGTGAATTAACACCGATCGGCCCCCCTAGAGTGGTTTGGCAAGACAATCTGACTCTAGGAAACTCCTCCCTGGTGTCCTCCCGCTTGTGTCCCGCTCCCCTCCTGCAGGAGGGGGGTGTACCCCATGGCTGAGGCCGCCTCCCCCCCTCCCCCCTCCAGGGGGAGGGAGGGTCCTGACCGACCACCCCTAACGAACACATGGCCCATCTCCTATGACCAAGCTAGATATGTGACACTGAAATCTAAGACCCAGACCCGCCTTTCTACTGTAAATTCATTTATAATTAAAAAAGTTATTGATGTAAACATTGGTACTGTTGCCAATGTCAAAAAACTTGCAAGCGGAGATTTATTAATTGAAACATTCAACACAAAGCAAGTCAGTTCCCTAATGAAGCTACAACGCATGCATGATATTGAGATTGAAGCTTCGATCCCAGTATCCATGAACTCGTGTCGGGGGGTTGCCTCCCATCGCGATTTTGTGGATATGACGGAAGACGAAATCATTGATAACATGTATGATCAGGGCGTCATTGGGGCTCGTAAGATCACTAAATTCGTTGACGGCGCGAGAAGGAACACTGCTTCAGTTACTCTAACTTTTGCTGTTGCCAAGTTGCCTGATAGAGTGGATGTAGGATACGAGCGGGTTCCCGTTCGTCCCTATATTCCAAACCCTCTTCGGTGCTTTAAATGTCAACTCTATGGTCACCACGGAAATACTTGTCGTTCGGTTCACTCTTTTTGTGGTAAGTGTGCTTGCGAAGGTCATTCGTCGGAACAGTGTTCGTCATTGGTAGAGAAGTGTCGTAACTGTTCAGAAGCTCACTCTACTTTCTCGCGGGATTGTCCTGCTTGGAAGCTGGAGAAAGAGGTCTGTACCGTTAAGGCAGTCGAAGGCATCTCGTACTTTGACGCGAGGAAGCGAGTGAAGGAGGCGCACGTCGCGCCTTCTCCAGGCGTTTCATACGCGGCAAGCGTACAGATGCGTCCAGTGATGAAGTCTGTTTCGATTCAGACTGAACCTCTGCCGGCTGCACCTGCCCAAGCTGTTTCTCTTTCTACGAATACCTCATCTACTCCTCCAACACCTACTATCATGAAAACAACCACACCTGCCTCTTCCTCCTCCCCCTCCTCCTCCTCCACCTCCTCCTCCACCACCACCTCTACCTCCTCCTCCTCCTCCTCCTCCACGAATACCAAATATGCCTCTGCTGTCTCTACCACTCCAGCTAAGAAGACAGAAAAGAATGACAAGGATAACATTAAATATAATTACACAAAATTAGAACGCAATTCCTCCTCTCATGTCATCCCAGCTCCCGCGCCATCGAGGAGGGGCTCTCACGCTCGCTCCCTCTCGACCAGCTCCGGGGAGTTAACTATTGACGAACCGATGCAGATCTCCTCTTGCAAGGGCCGGGAGAGGTCCCCGGCTAGCGCCTCCGAGCGCAAAAAAACTAAGAAATACACCCGCCCCCATCGTAACTCTTAAACCATTACGTTCAACGTTTTACAGTGGAACTGTAGAAGTATTCGGAATAAACTTCCATATTTGTCACTTTTAGTGAACTTACACAGGCCGTCCGTTATTTGCCTACAAGAGACGATGCTGGAGGATCATCCTGATCCTTCAGTACTAAAACACTACCATGCGTACAGAAGACACGACGGTCACGGCGTGGCCGTATACACACATAAAACACTACCACACACAGAAGTGACGTTGGATACCACTCTGGAGGCAGTCGCGTGCAGAGTGAAATTCAATGGCACGTATCTGGCTATCTGTTCTCTCTACTTACCTCCCAATACGCCTATTGCTGATGATGACTTAAGGTCGTTATTTCGCCAGCTTCCAGGCAACAAGCTGGTTTTGGGCGACTTTAACGCCCATCATCAGCAATGGGGCAGTGAGAGGTCAAGTGTACGTGGGGAACAGATTGTTAACATTCTCCTACAGACAAACCTCTGTCTTCTGAACAATGGTTGTGCGACTCGTGTAGACGATCGGACAGGTAACGCGACTGCCATTGACTTGTCATTGGCCTCGCCAAATATGTTCTCTGACTTCTCTTGGGAGGTCAGCGACGACGCACACGGAAGTGACCACCTACCAATCTGCATTTCTTACGCACGCGACGTTGCCACTATCCCTCCTCCACCTAAATTTAATTTTAAGAAAGCAGATTGGGCAACCTTCCGTGTGATCGCCGATCTGGCGAGGACACTGACACAATGGTTAGCAACGCAACACAATCCATTTTACACGCCGCTGAGGCATGTATTCCGAAAACTTCTACAATTCACACAAAGCATGGAGTTCCATGGTGGACAACGGATTGCCGACAAGCACTTCGTGAGCGTAATAGGCGATACAGGTATTTCAGCCAGCAGCCCAGTCAAGCTAATTTCATAGCCTATAAAAAGGCAAGGGCTCAGGCAAGGAAAGTCATCCTTCAAGCTAAGAGGGGCTCTTTCAGAGAGTTCACGTCATCAGTAAGCCGTACAACCCCGCTAGGACAGGTATGGAACACAGTCCATGTCCTTAGCGGGAAAAAAACAACCACTCCGATAACCACACTCATCACCAACGGGGATGTTACAGACACCCCCCCAGCTATTGCCAACACCTTAGCCCGGCAATTTGAACAGGCGAGTAGCTCCGCCTCGTTCCACCCTGCCTTCCTTCCCCGGAAGGAGGCAGCAGAACAAACAGTCCCAAACTTTGCCACAGGAGGCGTAAATACTGATTACAACTCAGAGTTTACGCCGGATGAACTCCTCCTTGCCCTGAAATCCTGTAAAGGCTCCAGTCCTGGTCCAGATCAAATATCATACAGCATGCTCCAACATCTCGGCCCTAGTTCACTTTCTAAATTACTCTCCCTTTATAATAGAATCTGGACCACTCACACCTTCCCCCAATCTTGGCACTTTGCTCACGTTATCCCAATACCCAAAAAGACTGGTCGCCTTACGGACCCCAGTGCGTTTCGCCCTATTGCGCTCACGAGCTGTCTCTGTAAGGTCATGGAACGCATGATTAACAAAAGGCTATTTTTTGTTTTAGAAGCAAAAGGTGTGTTAAGTGGTCAACAATCGGGTTTTCGTAAATACCGAAGCACGATGGACCATTTAATGCACCTGGAGCATTGCATTTCAGAGGCTTTCGCCAAAAAAGAATTCATGATAGGAGTGTTCTTGGACATTCACAAAGCCTTCGACATGACATGGCGACACGGTATCCTCATGAAACTCCATGCTCACGGTTTAAGAGGTAACTTGCCCATTTTTGTTTATAATTTCTTACGGGACAAAACTTTCTCTGTCAAGCTTCCCGGTAACGTATTCTCGGACATTTATGTCCAGGAAAATGGGGTGCCACAGGGTAGTGTTCTTAGTCCTACATTATTTTGTGTTATGATTAATGATATTCTGTCATCAACTCCTGTCCCAAGAAATCTTAAATACTCGCTCTATGCTGACGACTGTGCGTTATGGCATTCGTCGCCAAATGCGCAGTTCTCGGCTGGACGGATTCAAATTGCTCTTGACTCCATCCAACAGTGGGCCTCTCTGTGGGGATTTAAGTTTTCTGTTCCAAAGTGTATCGGTGTAGTTTTCACTCAACGTAAAATTCCCGCTTTGCATATTTCTCTTCAAGGTCAGCCGATACCGTTTCAAAATTCAGTTAAGTTCTTGGGTCTGCATTTTGACAGCAGACTCAATTGGAAAACACACAAACAATTTACTAGTTCGTTGCCATAAAAAAGTCAATGTCCTAAAATACCTATCAGGTACTTCTTGGGGAGCAGACAGAAAATCTTCATTAATGGTGTACAAGTCCTTAATTCGTTCTCACTTAGACTATGGCTCACCGGTGTATGGGTCAGCGTCGGACGCAACACTGAGGAGGCTGGATGTATTTCAGAATGCATGTCTGCGAATGTGTCTTGGAGCCCTACGGTGTACACGCGTGGGGCGTTTGGAGGTTGAGGCCAATATACCACCACTAAGTATGCGACGGGACGGCCTATTACTGGCATACGGCCTGTCAACGGCCCGGAAGACTCCACTCGGTCTCATGGCAGCTACTGTTATTAAGCAGCACCACCATCTCCACACTGGTCGACACCGTCCACTAGCTGTCCGCCTTCACACTTTATGCCAGAAGTGTGAAGTGGACCTTGACGGTGTTGACCAGCTTGTGCTACCAACAACAGCCCCTTGGGAGCCCAAAGCCAACACCATTACAAGATGGCTACCCAAGCACAAGCCTGCCATGACCGAGGTGGAGATAGGATATCACTTCCGGGCTCTCGTCGCTAGCCTCCCTCCCACGCTCCACCTGTACACTGACGGCTCCAAGTCGAATGAATGTGTGGGTGCTAGTGTTTGGTCGCGTGAATGTGCCCTCAGGTTCCGTCTACCTTCCCATACATCGGTTTTTTCCTCAGAACTTTTTGCAATTGATAAAGCCATAGATTATGCACTAAATTCAAATCATAACGTAATTGTCATTTTCACGGACTCTATGTCAGCCCTTCAGGCGATAGAGTCAGGGCGCACGGATGCCAATGAAATCCAAGGCAACATCATTAATAAGTTAAATTCACGCCGTAAGTCTTTCTCTTTGTTTTGGGTGCCTGGTCATTCGCGTATTTACGGGAATGAGCAGGCTGTCATGCTGGCTAGGTCCGCTGCAGAGCTCGAGGGAGCGTGGAACCTCCGTCGCGATCTGCAGTCATGTCTCTCGGCTGCAAAATCATCAGTTTACCTCCTGTGGCAAAGTCACTGGGACAACCTCCATCTTACCACAATAAAACCCATCCTAGGCGAGTGGGCTTCCTCCAACCGCCCCACAAGGCGTCAGGAGGTAGTCCTCGGACGCCTCAGGATGGGCTGCACCCTACCGACCCACATGCTCCCCTACATCGCCCACGCCTTCCCACCCCAATGCATCACCTGTCACACTACCCTCTCTATCGACCACATCCTGCTTCACTGTGGGCGTTATCGGGAGGCGCGACGGTCCCTCGCAGCTTGCTGTGAGGCCCGCCGCCTTCCGATGACGCAGACCACCCTTCTGGGTGACCAGCATCCGGATGTGGTCGATAACCTGATGATTTTCCTGGCCGAGACCAACTTAATCAAAGAGTTATGACTTACTTGTATATTTCAATGTTTTTCTTTTTATTGATGACACTTTGTATATACTGCACTTTCTTTTATTATAAATATGTTTTGAATGAATGATTATGTGTCTAGCGTGGATGTTATGCACTTATCCCCAAATTTATTGTAAATACGTATTCGTACGTATCCTCCCCCATTATATGTATGTATCATT
Organism: Cancer borealis; assembly: GCA_036785275.1. Classification (NCBI taxonomy): domain Eukaryota; kingdom Metazoa; phylum Arthropoda; class Malacostraca; order Decapoda; family Cancridae; genus Cancer; species Cancer borealis. The sequence goes on from JAXIVD010006336.1 coordinate 20,157, forward strand.
TTTGTCCCCTACTTTCCCTGACTAATGACTTTAGTTTTTGCCTTAGGTTCAGGCTCCCAAGTATGAATGTGTATGCATGATGCGTGACTGGAATTGTATGAATATATTTTTATTTTTTATTTTTTTCTATGTACAAATATAAAATGGATAAAAAAAAAAAAATAAATAAATAAATAAATAAATAAATCAAACAAACAAACAAACAAACAAACAAACATGTAAATAAATTAAAGGGAAAAAAAGAAAATAAATAAATAAAAAATAAATAAATTGATAAACAAATAAAAAATAAATAAAATAAAATAATACAAAAAAAAAAAAAACAAGTTCAAAATTTAATTTATATGGCCTAATAGCCAATGCCATGGCTGATGGAAAAAAAAAAAAAAAAAAAAAAAAAAAAGGTCAGTCACTAGTGTTCCGTGACCCCGCTCCAGACAGGTAAGCCTTCAATGTTCCTAAAAGCCTTGCCACACTTGAAAAAACATTGTTATTAATATCTAACAGTAAATTGTCCTCCCGGATACAGCTGCCGAGAGGACCAGCAAAAGACTGTCTTTCGGTTGTGGTTTGACGAAGGCTGTATGTGGAGTTGCCTTTCAAACAAGGACGACGGCCAGAAGGACCCAGTGACTCCCAAACAATATTTGTGGCGTGAGTGTATTTTGGTCGTTTTCCATCAGTTCCCTCACGGCTAGTTAGGTAGGATAGAATAGGAATATTTGTGTTAAGGTATATGTTTATGTTTGTGTCGCTAAGGGTGGATAAGCATTTGTAAGAGCACCACTACGGATATAGCGAGTATTTATTTATTTATTCATCATTAAAGTTGTCCATTATTTTACTATATTCGTTTTCTGTTCATATCTCAACCTCGGTGGTGGAGGGCCAAGTGGTAGTAGTAGCAATAGTGTCGATACCCAAGTGGTGTCGTGGTGGCAGCATAGAAAGTAAATAGAAAGTAGTAGATAAGAAGGTAGAATGGAATACCGAAACGGTACAGTGATGACAGCAGGGTCAATAGAAAGTAATATTTACCTACGGTACAGTGGCAGTAACACTGACCCTCGGTACAGTGCTTTCGTAGCTTCTTCGGTGCGGCCGTGAGGCCAGGTTTGGAGGTCTGGGCCTGACAACTGTCTAAACCCTTAGGCTCCCCACCGCTGTAGGTGCCACAACATCATCCTCATACTTCACACTGTTGGGGATCGTGGGTATAGCCTTTGTAACGGCACCCTTGCATACCCCACCGAGGCAAGGTATCTAACGAGTGTCGAGAATACGAGGATTTATTATTTTTTTAAAGAGGAAAGCCGTGTACCGAGTACAACGGGCCAACTATCATTACGGTGATTCCTTTGCGGAATCACCGGTAAATCCTCGTATTCTCGACACTCGTTAGATACCTTGTTATGGTTAGAGTAGGTACTACTAGAGAAAGAGGATGATGGGAAAAACGCGTGACGTCACTGGAACTGAGGATATATATACCGGTCTAGGCGGAAGGTCAGTCACTAGTGTTCCGTGACCCCGCTCCAGACAGGTAAGCCTTCAGTGTTCCTAAAAAGCCTTGCCACACTTGAAAAAACATTGTTATTAATATCTAACAGTAAATTGTCCTCCCGGATACAGCTGCCGAGAGGACCAGCAAAAGACTGTCTTTCGGTTGTGGTTTGACTAAGGCTGCATGTGGAGTTGCCTCTCGCCAAGGACGACGGCAAGACGGAAGTGACTCTCAAACAATATTTGTGGCGTGAGTATATTTTGGTCGTTTTCCATCAGTTCCCTCACGTATAGTTAGGTAGGATAGAATAGGGTAAAGTTCTAGTTTACGCCCATACTCTCCCCTCACCCCCCCAACAAGCTTGGGGACCTGGTGGGAATGCGGGGTTTCGGGTGGGGTAAATGAAATGCGTCGCAAATGCGTATTTTTTGCGTAAAGGGGGTGAAATAGTCTGCCAAAAGTCTACGGAAGTCTCACTGCAGGTTTCGTAAAACACTACCATTTCAACTCCTATCCTATCCTGGGGACCTGGTGGGAATGCGGGGTTTCGGGTGGGGTACATGAAATGTGTCGCAAATCCGTATTTTTTGCGTAAAGGGGGTGAAATAGTCTGCCATAAGTCTACGGAAGTCTCACTGCAGGTTTCGTAAAGCACTACCATTTCAACTCCTAACCTATCCTATTCTATCCTATCCTATCCAATCCTATCCAATCCTGTCCTAACATATCTTAACCTAACCTATCCTATCCTAACCTAACCTAACCTATCCTATCCTATCCTAACTGTAGTAACATCATATAAGTACTTACATATTTTCCTAGTGACGCCAAGATGGCCCTGCTGCTTCAGAAACGTTGTTGTCGTCGTCATCAGAAGACTCGTCACTGAAGGAGGGAACCGGTGCTCCTCCAATACTTTGCGGTGTACTTTGCAACTGTTGTGGTGGGTAGAGGCGGGTAACTTGCTTTAAAAAATTATGTACCTCTCTGCCTCCCTCACTACTACGCAGGAAGAGGTAGCGGCTTATCTATTGGCGTAAAAAGATACTTTTAATTCCAGGACGCCTCACCCACTCTTTAATATCTCTCCACAGTCGTTCAATGTTTTGTGTGTGAACCTCTGAATGACTTGGATCCACAAAGTTTTCCGAGTGATTAATCACTTTGTGAATGTAATTTTCTTTGGAGAGGTTCCAATACGCCCTCCAACTGTCACTCACTATCACTGAGCCTGGTAAAATGTATCTCTTTATTATTGGGATAAGCGTAGCGGAGTCACGTTTCACACTGCAAGGCTCAACTAGCGGTACCACGACACACTGCTTAGAGTCACGCTCGATCGCACCAAACAGCCATGTTTGGCCCAGCAATCGGCCACGCTCATATTTCCGCTTCACAATGAGTGTTTCGTCAATTTACACAGTCTTACCAACTCCACCAATTGGTTGTTGATTTGCGAACCAAAATTCGGTCACCTCGCTGCAGAAACTGCGCCAATCAACTGCAGTCTGTCGTGATATTTCAATATTGGCTCTAATTTGACTGTTGGAAAAATACTTCCTGACCCACAAGTTTATGAAGCATAACACTTGCCATGGCTTTAAATGTGTTTTTTCCAAAAATGTGCCTTTATAGTCACTTACGGCGAAATTGCACAGGCGCCGTTTCTTCGTCTTTGGAACAACATATGATCCTGTACAACGCCACTGTTTTCTGTCTTCACGAAAGATACACTCGCGGCCACACCTTTCACACGTTACGTGACTCGGTAACACACCATGGCTGCGAAAGAATTTCAAAGAATGTTCGTCATCTTTGTAGACTTTGCTAACCAATTCGTACTCAGTAAGGGAACATCCAGCACAGAGGGAAGCCATAGCTAGACTAACCAACAAACCCAAGGTTATTCCCAAGAAAGTATTGGGGTTTCATGAGTAAGTTCGAACCAGCATTCTCATGCAAACCCTCTTCTTCTTCTTCTCATCTATACACCATAATCCTCCTATCCCCCTACGTATTATGACGCTAGCATTACCATCTAGTAATATAACTACACTCTCTTTGCCGTGCAGTGCACGTTCACATTGGGTGGGGAGGAGAGATTTAGTTTAATTTTAAAATATTACCAAAAGGTGATAAATACCGACAGCCCCAAGTGATTCAGAGGTTCACACACAAAACATTGAACGACTGTCGAAAGATATTAAAGAGTGGATGAGGCGTCCTGGAATTAAAAGCATCTTTTTACGCCAATACATAAGCCGCTACCTCTTCCTGCGTAGTAGTGAGGGAGGCAGAGAAGTACATAATTTCTTAAAGCAAGTTATACGCCTCTACCCACCATAACAGTTGCAGAGTACACCGCAAGGTATTGGATGAACACCGGTTCCCTCCTTCAATGACGAGTCTTCTGATGACGACGACGACAATGTTTCTGAAGCAGCAGGGCCATCTTGGCGTCACTAGGAAAATATGTAAGTACTTATATGATGTTACTACAGTTAAGTTAGGTTAGGATAGGATAGGATAGGTTAGGATAGGTTAGGTTAGGATAGGTTAGGTAGGATAGGATAGGATAGGTTAGGTTGAAATGGTAGTGCTTTACGGAACCTGCAGTGAGACTTCCGTAGACTTTTGGCAGACTATTTCACCCCCTTTACGCAAAAAATACGCATTTGCGACACATTTCATGTACCCCACCCGAAAACCCCGCATTCCCACCAGGTCCCCAGGATAGGAT
>JAXIVD010006337.1:2500-10000 GCA_036785275.1 Cancer borealis
AGCTGTGAAGTCGTGCAATAATTTTCTTCATCTGAGCCTCCAAAGGGACATGAAAGTCTGGAGTTTCAAGCGTGTAGTGATATGTTCTACCGGTGGGCGTGTCTGCAGGTGCCGAGCAACACCACCCAGCGATCTCTTACCTTTCCGCGCTTCCGGGCCCCAGAGATAACCTTCCCGCCAACCGAACGTCAGGAAGCAGCTGTCTGATACGTTCCAAAAGCAGCGTATACAAAGCGTTCCTTTGTTGGATCACAAGACGACCATTTTCTCTTACCGCACAAAATACAGACAAGATTGATGCGACAGGAAAGCTGCTCCTCCTCCCCCTCCTTCTGGCGAGAACGTGATGTTCAAGAAATTATTAGAGTGATCACGTCCTTTAATACCAAGACACACTGTTCAACCCAACACTTACCAACGCGATTACTTAAACAATAAACAAAACTTGACTAAAAAACGATTTCTTTTTGCACGACTTTTAACTGAATTTCTATCCCATCAGCGAGGTGTTTGATGAGAGTCTTTGGCAGATTTTCTTACCCTTGTCAGGGCAAACATCTCATTGGGAATGCTAATTAGCACTCCAATGAAAATTCCTCCCTTCAAAGTAAGCGTCTTGTGTAATTAGATTGGTGATGAGCAAGTCTTTAGTGCAAGTCACGCTGCGCTTTTGTTTAATCCTTATTATATCATTTTATTTTTACGAGGTATGAATGCACTGTTATGGAAGACTTTTGGGGCGTCTGCGTAAGGATGACGGCGTAAGGGTGACGGTGGTGGTGGCGTGACGCTGAAAAATATAAAACGGGAAGGAAGGAAAGCAGGCAAGACGGGCGGCAGTAAATCCTACCGCCGCCATGGTCACTATCATATCTTTGGAGGAATAAAAATACAAATAAAAAAAATAATCCAATAATAAAAAGAAAATAGTCAAAAGCAGTCAATAAATAACAACAATACATCATTAATCCAGCCCCAAACAGAGACTAGAAATCGTATCTAGTATATATACACCAATCTCGTACTGGGTCATTTATTTATATTTTACCTTTTTCGAACACGACCGTCAGTCAAAACGCGGAGGATAAAGAGCTGCTGGCGAACGAGGACATTTATCTTGCTGCTACGGGTCTTGCCAGGCGGGAGTTGGGCAGGAGAAGAGTGGAGGAGAGAGGAGGAGAGAGAGAGAGAAGAGAGAAGGAAGGAAAAGAGGCTAGTGGTATAGGTGGAGTGGAATACAGAAAGAAGAGCGGAGGATATGAAGGATGGAGAGAGACAGGAAACAAGAGAACAAGGAGTTGGAGGAGAGGGAGAGAGAAATGGTGGGTATGGTAGTAATGGTGGTGATGATTGGAATGGTGGGGGTGGAGGGGGAGACGAGGCAAAGGCGTGGATGGAATTGAGCGAGGAAAGAGAAGGGACGCAACGGCAGGAAGAGCAGCAAGTTTGAATGGTGAGGGTGAATACAGGGGAAGAGGGAAAGAGGGGAAGAGGGAAAGAGGGGTAGAGGGAAAGAGGGAAAGAGGGAAAGAGGGAAAGAGGGGAAGAGGGAAAGAGGGGAAGAGGGGAAGAGGGAAAGAGAGAAAGAGGGGAAGAGGGGAAGGAAGAGGGGAAGAGGGGAAGAGAGGAAGAGGGGTGGCGAGTTAGTAGTGTGAATGGAGATCGAAGAGTGGAAAGGGAATTGGTCTATACATGAAAAGGGTGAAGAAACTTGAAAGATAGAGTCGCTTATGATGTTATGTTTGCTTCGTAAAGGTGGAAGCATAAGATGAGGTGGACTTTCCCTTGATATCCACTTTCTAGTTAAGCTTCGTCTGGGGTCTGTAACAGAAACAGAGCAAACTACATTCCACAGGTTGAAACAATCTCTCTTCCTCAGGTCTCCCAAGATGACCATTTGTCATCCATCCTGCGAGGGTAGGATGAGCAAGTGAATAAACAAACTGTGTATCCTATATATATCCTACGTTCCGGCAAAGACTTGTATTCATACCCGTTGGAGGCGTTAAAGAAAAATATTGATCTAGCCTTCACGAAAACTTGTCTCCCGCTCTCAGAGTTCCATCTCGCCATCTACATAGACAAGATTCACGCTTTATTGTTTTCCTTAACCGTCATCCAAGTTTCTCCGCTGTTTTCCGTCCGGCGATGACGCGAAATTTCAGGTTCATTGCTTCACCACCAACTCATCAAACGAGATGCTTCCAATAGGCAAGAGGAGACAAGTTGTAATTGGGAGAGAGAGTTTGTGAAGAGGAGTCTATAAAATGATATATCAATCAAGAAACAGCAAGACAACACCGTGTTTCACCCTCAACTATACTTCTTTTTTTGTTTTGTTTTGTTTTGTGTGTGTGTGTGTGTGTGTGTGTGTGTGTGTGTGTGTGTGTGTGTGTGTGTATGTGTGTGTGTGTGTGTGTGTGTGTGTGTGTGTGTGTGTATATGTATGTGTGTATGTGTGTGTGTGTGTGTGTGTGTGTGTGTGTGTGTGTGTGTGTGTGTGTGTGTGTGTGTGTGTGTGTGTGTGTGTATGTGTGTGTGTGTGTGTGTGTGTGTGTGTGTGTGTGTATATGTATGTGTGTATGTGTGTATGTGTGTGTGTGTGTGTGTATGTGTGTGTGTGTGTGTGTGTGTGTGTGTGTGTGTGTGTGTGTGTGTGTGTGTGTGTGTGTGTATAAATAATGAAACGTTACAAAATAGCAATCTCGTTATCCACACAAGCACCTAACAAGACACTTCCTCATAAATCACTCTGCATTTCCTCCTCGCACGTGAACACAATTTTCCACCTCGAGTCTCCGGCACAAAATTAGATGTAAACCGAAAACGCACCAATTTATATGCGATTTTCAAGCATGTCAAACAAACCCAAAAGACATATCATTATCCCAACCTTTAGATTAATTCCCGACTGAATTTTCTCTTTTTCCTAATTATTCTCTTTCCTGAGTCACTCTTTACCCTCCCTGACAACCCCTAGTGTGATTTTTTCCCTCCTCATCCCTCCTCCTCCACACCCACCACACACTGAGAAATATTCAACCTTTAGTCAAGGGGACTTGCTGCATTAAGAGTCAGAAAACATTGTCAACAATTTGCTGGAAAAAATAAAAAACACTCGGTAGACAGGGAAAGGTGGGGATGAACATATATTTTTCTTGTGTATTTTTTTCCACATCCTACAAAAGTGTGTGGAGGCTTGATGACCCTACATCAGCACATCCTTACCGTAGCCTTTCTATTTCCTCTTCTTCCTCCTCCTCCTCCTCCTCCTCCTCCTCCTCCACCTCCTCCTCCTCCTCCTCCTCCTCCTCCTCCTCCTCCTCCTTATCCCGAGAGGCGTCAGTCGCACTCAAAATCCGTCCTAATTATCACAGATCCTTGTTCCCAGGTGAGCGACGCATAAACAAACCTGTTGTCACTCCACAAGATTGTCTTGAACCTCTCTAGCTAGCGTGGCCTTGGTGTCCTCCTCCTCCTCCTCTCCCCCTTCCGTCATCTCCCTCTCACTCTTCCTCTTCCTCTTCCTCTTCCTCTTCCTCATCCTCTTCCATTTCTTCTTCCTCCTCCTCTCTCTCCTTCCCTTCTTCCTTTCCTCCTTGACAGTAGTTCCATAAGCCTTCCTTTCCTCCCCACTGTCTGCCGCCACACACGTGCAGGGAGAACAATCCAGCAGAAATAAAAGCCAGTATGAAGGAACAACTCTCGACACTGAGATGCAAATGTAAAGATATAAGAGATATATTCTGACTGTGGTGGTGTTGCATCACTGAATGTAAGTGGATGTAAGTAAGGCGAGAAGAATATTTATAAACACGTAACCTTGAGATTGAGTAAGAGTAGGGTGGGGGGAGAAGTTGCAAGCTGGAGAGAGGTTGCAAGGGAGAGAGGTTGCAAAGAAGAGGTTGCAAGGAGAGAGATGATGCAAGGTGGGATAGGTTGCAAGGTGGGATAGGTTGCAAAGGAAGAGATTGCAAAGGGGGAGATGTTGCAAGGAGGGAAAGAATATGCAAGGGAGGAGAGGTTGCAAGGTGAGATAGGTTGCAAGGGAGAGAGGTTGCAAGGAGGGAGAGGTTGTAAAGCGGGAGAGGTTGCAAGGGGGAGGGGTTGCAACGGGGAGAGGCTGCAAAGTGGGGAGAGGTTGCAAGGGGATAGACGTTACAAGGAGGGAGAGGTTGCAAGGTGGAGAGGTTGCAAGGGAGGGAGGTTGCGAGGGGGAGGTTGCAAGGTGGGGAGAGATAGCAAGGTGTAAAGAGGTTGCAAGGTGTAAAGAGGTTGCAATGTGGGTTAGGTTGCAAGGGAGAGGTTGCAAGATGGAAGGAAGGTTGCAGAGGGAGGGGAGAGGTAGGGATTCTGTGTCTTTCGCGGTGATGGTCACAGGAATTTCATTGCGAATACTTTGTTTAATTTTCGTCCAATCTCTGTCTTTTGGGACACTAATTCATTCATTTTATTTGACTGAATTCTAAAAACTCAGTGCTTTTTTGTTTTTTTGTTCCCTCCCTCCTGAGAAGTCTGACTTCTTATCTCTTACACAAATATTAAACTTTTATTCATCAAAAAAGTTTCAAATTTCATATTGTATTATTATTCATGCAAATTAAGTGTTGTATCAAGTGATACAGAACATCAAACATCATAATTTTAAGTCGTCCGTGCGGACGGAAACGCTTTAATCTGCTTTACTTTCACAGATGATTCTAGCATAGAAAAAAACAAAAAAAGAAAAAGAAAAGAAAAAATATGTGTAAACATGTGCAGAGTCTAAGGTGTGTGTGTGTGTGTGTGTGTGTGTGTGTGTGTGTGTGTGTGTGTGTGTGTGTGTGTGTGTGTGTGTGTGTGTGTGTGTATATGTGTGTGCGTGTGCGTGTTGTTGTTGTGTATGTGTATGCCACGCGCTTATCACTTCTGTTTGTCAAGAGAAAATAAGATGCAGATTCATCAACACAGGAAACGTCTATGATCAATGATAAAAGGTCAACCACTTCACTTCTCTGTACGTACATCAAGGACACGGTGACCTTTCCTCCAGACGCATCGCGCACATCTGTCTATCTATGTCTCGTCTATGTCTTCAATACCAGACATGTCGCACCGCCTCGTCCTGGGTTCATCTGGTTTAACGGTATTCGACAACAACTTCTGATCCTCAAATGCCAGCGGCTCGGCATTTCTCTTCGGCATTTAGTCTAATAATGAATTAACATGTTTTAGGGCTTTCTATAGAGCAGTTATATAGCAAAACGTGTTATATACTTGTGAAACTGTTATATACGGTCCACGAAATAAACTGGATTGCTTCACTTCAATAAATATACCCATTTTGAAGGGAGCGAGAAGTAATCTGATGTTATGATTTTCACCGTCTTAGCAGCATCATTGTCAAGTGAACAGAGATGACATGACAGTTGGATGCTGCCGCGGTGCGCAGCTTCCTTCCTTCCTCTCCCGTCAAGGAATCATGTGACTCGCGACGGTATATTTGTATTTGGTGTCGAAGAAAATTTCCAACTCAGAACGAAACTAAGACGGACACCAACTTCTGCAGAACAAAGGGAAGAGGAAGGCAATGTGGCGGCACGTTTATCCTCCTTCCCACCATCACAGCGCGAGGCAGCCTCAAGGAGAAACCAATACATAATCAAACGACAGAATAGATGATTTTAGACATGAGGGCAAGGTGGAGGAGAGTAGTATGAGGAGGGGCGTGAAGAGTAGGGACGTGGAGGGACAGAGCGAGGCAAGGCTAAGAAAGATGAGAAAGATGGGTGTAGAAGGCAAGAGTGCGGCTTAGAGAAGAGCATGGAGTGGTCACATCAAGGAAAGACGCACAGGGACACAACGTGGAGGGAAGGACGGCAGGGGACGGTAGGGGGCGTTGGTAGGGGGCGTTGGCAGGGGGCGTTGGCAGGGGGCGTTGGGAGGGAGAACGAAGGCGATACAACGCTGGAGTGGTGTCGCTTGCCCAACACTTTCATCCCCCTTAAAAAAGTGAAGGCAGCGGATATAGACGTATGCTTGAGAGGCGATAGCAAGGCGGGGTCTTAAACCTTAGGAGAGTGGAGTGCACTGAGGATACATCTACATAAGGGCGCCTGCGGTTATTTTGTGTGTGGTGTGTATGTGGGAGAGGGAGGTATCTGCTGACACTGCACCAATCAGAAGTCCAAGTCTATGTTGTATCGGGTTCTTTCAATAGACGTATAGAAAATGATTTCACGGCTCCCAATCCTCCTTCAAACCTGCGCTAAGTCCCTTATAACATTCATATACAATGGATCTAAGTGGACGGTAGGACAAGTGAGGTGGTGATGGTGGTGACATGATGGTGACGGTGATGATGTAGGAGTCATGCTATGCTACAAACTTAACAACTTTCATTTCACTGCAGAGGCTAATCATTTTTTTTTACTTCCTGTCCCCTTTCCCGGCTCTTTCATTAAACAGCAGAATGTGTAAGGACAAACTAAGGGAGAGGCACCCTCCCCCCGTCTACGCCTCTGCAGTGTTCCCTTTCTTAGCCTTCGTCTGCTTGTGGGAAATAAAAGGAAAGTCCAAAGCACTTAAGGTTTTTGCAGATGTGAAGAGGGGACAACTCACTCTCCTTCTCCTACCCTCTCGCCCCACTCATCTACTCCCCTCTTCTCTCTCCTCCTTTTTTCCCCGCAAGTATTTTCATCTGAACAGTCCTCTGTACTTTTCCTCTTTTTCGTCTTTTCCTCTTCCCCTTCCCTCGCACGCTCAACACTTCCTCTTCCCCTGGAGTCACCATTCCCTCTACCTTCCTTCAGATATCTCCCCTTCCTCAGTCCCTTCCCCTAGCCTCGACACAACTCTATAGGGACGCAGCGTAGCCCAGCCATTACCCGCTGTCCCTTCATCAGTAGTAATCAACTCTGGTCAAGTTTCTGGTAACCTCGTAAGAAGGAAGGGAAAGAAAGAGGGGAGAGAGGAGAGGAGAGCAGCGGGTCTTGTGCGGTGCGGTGCCTGGACACATTCATCCAGTCCTACACGCTCATTAAGATTTATGAAGCCAACTTGAAAATTTTAAATACTACAGGCTAATTCAAGGGATGTAATTAAGTGGAGAAGCACTGCGCTAAGATGGATTTTATAGCAATGCATGAGAGGAAAAAATAGCGGAGTAAAGAGAACACGCAAGCACAATAGAATTTACCAAACTTCAAACCAGGAGATGCGGAGGAAAACGTATCATGATGTTGTGAGTAGTGAAATGCATTGAAAATGATCCCCTTCATGCATTTATTTTTAGGAAAGAAACAACATAATACTTTTACTTACTCCGGTAATCAAACGTTATTTTATTTCATTTTATTTTCCTTATTTCCATTGTACTACGTAGTAATGTCCTTTAGTTATCTTTAGTAGCCATGTCTTCCATTCTTTTACCTCTCTGTATATGTTAAAAAGAGAACGAAAGGCTTAGGAAAACATTGTATAGGAAAACATTGTAAACATATTTTTGGGAGGCAGAAAACA
>JAXIVD010006337.1:15000-20000 GCA_036785275.1 Cancer borealis
GCTACAGGCTGCCCGCCCCCAACCCGTCACCCCCCAAGCCGCCTGTGTGAGGTGGTGACTTCCAGGATCCGCCTCGGGTACCCTTACCCGTGACGACTAGGCCTCGTGACGACGGAGGAGGAGAAACATTGTCGGCTGTGTCGTGCGCATGAGGGTCATACACTCGAACATTATCTGAGGGACTGTGGTCAGCTGTCACACCTCAGACAGCAGTGTCCCGTACCCTCACCCACGTTACCCGAACTGGCACAACATTTTATTAAAATACTGCCACAAACGCTCAGTGAACACCCGCAATTTTGTGCTATTAAGTGATAAACACTCCAGTGTTGGATATATCCATATGTGTGTGTAATGTTTCAAATGTACATACGTTTCCTAACTGCCTCTCTTAATACTCTATGACAGGGGTCGGGAACCTTTTTGGCTGAGAAAGCCATGAAAGTCAAATATTTTCAAATGTATTTCCGCGAGACCCATATAATATTTTTCTAACACTGAATACAACTAAATGCGTCAAATGTTTAAAGTAAAACAAAATTTTTCTTAGTATAATAGTTATCTGAATTTATTCTTTTTAATTACGTTTTTATCTGCGAGCCAGATGCAGTCATCAAAAGAGCCACATCTAGCTCGCGAGCCATAGGTTGCCGACCCCTGTTCTATGATATCAATCTGTACATACCTATGCGTACGTTAACTGTCATTCTTTTATTATTATTATTATTATTCTATGTTAATAATTTATTGATGCAAATTGTGTACTACTGATAAGACTGTCCTCTTGGAACAAACAGTCTTTTTCACAACCGCATTTGTGAATGAAAGCATTGAATCTGAATCTGAATCAATCTCTCTCTCTCTCTCTCTCTCTCTCTCTCTCTCTCTCTCTCTCTCTCTCTCTCTCTCTCTCTCTCTCTCTCTCTCTCTCTCTCTCTCTCTCTCTCTCTCTCTCTCTCTCTCTCTCTCTCTCTCTTCTATCCTGCACTCCTATCCTATTTTATCCTACATCCTTTCTAAGCCTCCCCATCTCTCTTTCCCGTATCTCATCCTGCTCTACTCCCAACATCCCCCTTTCCCCTCCCCTTCCACCACCACTACTACCACCACTGTCCCTTCCCCTACCTACCTACCTACCTATCCCTCACCAATACATCACCCCCACCCTCCTCCATCCCCTCCAAACCCTACTACTACCTTCCCCTTCCCCTTCCCCGCCGGACAGTATCGCGCTCAGCCATTACTGTTTCGTCGTCGTTGAGGCGTGACGCTCAGATTAATTACCGTCCACAATGAAACTCTAAATTTAGACAGGACGCGTTGCAGAGATTAGCGGTAGGTAGAGCGCCCGCCCTGTTCCCTGCCTGTTCCTGTCCCTGTCCGTTCCTGACCCTACCGACCCCCTGCCAGCATCCCCTCGCGTTAAGCAGGAGTAACGAGCGGGAAAAACAAATGAATTATCCTTGTTGAGTACTTGCTCAGCTGAAAACAAAACAAAAAAATGACGAAAAAAATTGGGAGAAAAAAATAACTACATAAATTACGTTACGCAAGTACTGATTATATTTTTTGTGTGTGTGTTCTGGTTTCGCTTATATATTTTTACTGTGAAGAAACATTTCGTGGAGTGGGTGGCTGGGAGGAGGAGGGAAAGAGGGAAAGGGAAAGAGGGAGAGGTAGAGGGAGAGGGAGAGGTAGAGGAAGAGGGAGAAGGGGGAAGGGGGGGAAGGTGGATTAATGAGGGAGGATCTAAGACTCATCCACACAGACACTCATGACTGACTACTCCTCTTACTTACTTCCACAGCAAAATAAAGTATCAAAATCCAGGAAGTATATACGATACCATCACCAGAATGCAATAGCAACAACTAGTGAGTAACAATAATAATAATAATAATAATAATAATAATAATAATAATAATAATAATAATAATAACAATAATGATAATAAATAATTATGATTCCAGCAACTTTCTCTGGTCTTGCAATCTTTTATATATAATGTCAAGGACTTTTTGTAATTAAATGACACTCGGAATATAGAAAACAACAGATCAAACCACAAAATTAAACCTTGAATATATTTACGATGATATGATGCACTTGATAATAATATGAAGATACAGACAGCGTTGGTTGGTGTGGACGGGGAGTCGGGGGTCGGGGTGGAGGTGCGGGTAGGGGTGGTGGTGGGGGTCGAGGTGGGGGTGGAGGGTGAGGTTAGGGGACGCGAATCATCATGAATCACATCCAATTTTAACTATGACTTCCAACTCAACTCTCACAATGTTATACTGACGCCCAAGCGGATCACGGCCGACTTGCCTTCATGTTCCACCAAGAATAGAGAGAATAATTTACCATTTTCAAGACGAGATTCCACCAAGCTAACTTTGCTATAACAAACTTTAGGCAGACAAGCAAGCAAGCAAGCAGACAGGCAGGCAAGCAGGCAAGCAGACAGACAGGCAAGCAGGCAAGCAGAAAGGCAAGCAAGTAGGCAGACAGGCAAGCAAGCAAGCAGGCAGGCAGGGAAGCAAGCAAGCAAGCAGGCAGGCAGGCAAACAAGTAGACAGGCAGACAGGCAGACGCGCCTACATTATACAAATATGCTAACAAAATAAAAATTACAACTACAAACTAGAGACAGTGCAGAAAACAAACGATATATGGTGAAAAACGCACACACAATTACACACACTCACATGCACCCACGCACGCACGCGCGTGCGCACGACAAAATAAAAAAAGGTGGGGGGGCGTTCTGTTTTACGTGAAAGCCAGTCTTAACCCTACAGTCTTGCAAACTGAAAAAATAGATAACGTAGATGTTATATTTTTACAACTTAAAACACGTTCTAAGAAAAGTATTATTGGACTCATTTATAGACCACCAGCACACAATAATAATAGCGATAGAAAATTATTCGACCAGATAATCGAAGTAAGTAATTCATTTGAAAGCGTAATCTTTGGAGACTTTAATCTTCCTGTAACTTCATGGGGAAATTCTCTTAAATCTCATAAGGGTCACGACTTATATAATAATTTATTAGAGAGTGGCTTAAGTCAGCACGTAAGCAAACCCACGAGAGGTGATAATATAATAGATCTTGTATTTTCAACAAACGACGGTCTAGTAAGTAACGTTAATACGGGCCCTGAATTCAGTACCAGCGACCATAAAATTGTCTCTTTTAACATAAATCTCGAAGTTTACAAAGATAACGTAAGCGAAGAACTTATCTTCATGTATCGCAAAGGTAACTTTGAAAAATTGAGAAAGCTTTTAGTAGATACTGATTGGAGCATAGTAGACAACGAAACCGATGTAAATAGATCGATGGAAAATTTTTATAACATCTTAAATGAAGCCATTAAATTATGCATTCTCATTTGTAAGAGACGTCCACTTAAAAATAAAAATATTAATAAACCAAAATGGTGGAATAGCCAGATTGAGGCAGGATTATTAATTAAAAAGCGGGCACATGATAAATATTTACTATCACAAAACGAAAACGATAAAATAGAATACGAAAAACTAAGACGCGAAACAAAAAAGATGATTAGGTGAAGTAAAAAAGATCTCGAAATATATATTGCGAATAAAACTAAATCCAACCGCAAGGAATTTTACACCTACGTACGAAATAAAAAAGTTATCACTACTAATATTGGCCCACTCCACCTAGAAAACGGTAAGGAAATAAATACAGAATCAGAAATGGCCGAAGTACTAAATGATTATTTTGCATCCGTTTTTACTGTTGAAGACACCGATGAAATCCAGGAAGTAACCCCAGGTAAACCTAACTTAATTCCTTTAAGCGATTGTCACTTTACTGAGGATATAATAACTAAGGCACTTGATAAAATTAAAGTAAATAAAACTCCTGGTCCTGATTGTATTGGACCGAGAGTCTTAAAAGAGGCAACATTTCAAATCAGCAAACCTCTTGCAATACTATTTAATAAATCTTTAAATTCTGGAAAAGTTCCCGACATTTGGAAATTAGCAAATGTTATCCCTATACAAAAGAAAGGAGATAAAACACTACCGATTAACTACAGACCAATCAGCCTCACATCCGTAGTTGGTAAATTAATGGAAACTATAATACGCGATAAACTAGTGACTTTCCTTGAAGAAAATAGCATGATTAATAATTCTCAACATGGTTTCCGCAACAAACGCTCTTGCTTAACAAATCTCCTTGACTTTTATAACGATGTATTCAACAATTATGACGAGACAAAAGCGGTCGATATAATTTATCTCGACTTTCAAAAAGCGTTTGACAAAGTTCCCCACAAACGGTTATTAAAAAAAATTAGAATCACACGGCATATCTGAAAATATTTTTAAATGGGTTGAAGACTGGCTTTCCGATAGAAGGCAACGCGTTGTCATAAACGGTAAATCATCTAACTGGCGAGACGTTAAAACCGGTGTGCCACAGGGCTCAGTACTTGGTCCCATTCTTTTTCTAATTTACGTAAATGATATTGATGAAGGCCTCACTTGTAAAATATCAAATTTTGCCGACGATACGAAAATCACGAGCAAAGTAACTACAACCGCCGATAAACTACAATTTCAATAAAACCTCAACATGTTAGTCAATTGGTCAAAGAAATGGCAAATGAAATTTAATGTTGAAAAATGTAAAGTTTTGCATATCGGTAGCAATAATCAATTCAATAAATATACAATGAATGACTGAACTTTCCAACGTTAACCATTATTAGTAACGACCTCAAAGCAGATAAACATTGTTCAGACGTTGAAAAATAAGCTAACAAACTAGTCGGTTTCATCGGTAGAACTTTTGATTATAAATCTGAAAAAATTTTCCTTACATTATATAATGCACTCGTACGCCCTCATCTAGAATATTGCATTCAATTTTGGTCACCATACTATAGAAAATATATTAGTAAGCTGGAGAGAATACAAAGAACAATTACTAAAATGATCCCAAGACTGCGAAACA
>JAXIVD010006338.1:0-2500 GCA_036785275.1 Cancer borealis
CCATTCTCTCTCTCTCTCTCTCTCTCTCTCTCTCTCTCTCTCTCTCTCTCTCTCTCTCTCTCTCTCCTCTCTCTCTCTCTCTCTCTCTCTCTCTCTCTCTCTCTCTCTCTCAACGCCTGGATAACGTAGGGTGTAAAAAGTGTGATTATACTCTGAATATCCATACAATTATCTCTTCTACTTCCCCCAAATTACCAAACACTTAAACACTATCTCTTATTTGTAATTACTACGTCCTTTTAGTATTCATGAAAAAGAGGATAACACATTTTTCTCTCCTTTTAATTTAGAGACTATTGCTTTTAATTATTTGTTTACCTTAACACTTCATAATTATCCATTTACATTCAATTACTAGCGTTTTTTTCTCTCTCTCCTAGAACTTGGACACACACACACACACACACTTGCTGCTCTGTTCAGTATACAAGAATAAAGCTTATCTGTATACATTCTCAATACTTTACGTTACGTCTCAATGGTTATAAGACGAGCTTACTTCATCCTATTTTCCTTACTTGTGCTACTGATGGCAAAGTTTTGTATATATTTTTCTTATATGTTGTATCATCTAATATCTTGTTAATTATATCATTCTTTTTTTCTTGTTTAGATCACTTTTTTAATGTATTCACCTGTCTACTCTTCTACTTTTCCCATGTCTTTACCTGTCCACATACCTCTACCTGTCAATCCCTCTACCTGTCTACACCTCTACCTCTACCTTTCAACCTGTCTACCTGTATACCTGTTTACTCGCACCATTCGTCAGATTCACCTTGAAGTTACACCTTTAATAATCTCTCTAAGTACCTTCACCACAATTGACTTCCGACCTTTCTTTCCCTTTATTTCTTTCTGACAGCGAATGTTTCAAGGTTTTTTTCTCTTGTAATTCCCCAACTTCTTAACATATCATACTCCTACGTATGTTTGTTTATTTCCTTGTCTCTGTGTCTCAAGCATTCACAGTGACATTTAGCAATACACACACACTTCACACACACACACACACACACACACACACACACACACACACACACACACACACACACACACACACATACACACACACACACACACACACACACACACACACACACACCTGCTGGAGTAGATAATTTTATGCATCACTATTTCCTAGGTGCTGGAGGGAAGTTCTGTACATTTTTGGCTAGGCCTCAGATAAGACTCATTTCTATGCATAAAAGAATGACTACACACAGGCCATACGTTTTCATCGAGAGAGAGAGAGAGAGAGAGAGAGAGAGAGAGAGAGAGAGAGAGAGAGAAAGAGAGAAAGAGAGAAAGAGAGAGAGAGAGAGAGAGAGCACTCTTCGTACGGCATTTCAAAGGTACGTAATTTAAACCCTGTGATTGTTGGCTTTTGTGCTGTGAAGGAAAAAAGAAACTTAGGTTATTTGGTACGAAGGAAAGAAAGAAAGAGAAAAAAGCGAAAGAAGGAAAGGGAAGAAAGTGAAGGAAAAATGCAGTGGAAAATAGTGACTGGTGCCTCGAGGATTAACAACACAAGACTCGAAGGAAAGAAAGAAAGGAAAGGAAAGGAAAGAAAGGAAAGAAAGGAAAGGAAGGAAAACAGGAAGGAGAGCCGCGTCACCTCAAAAGGATATTAAGTTTGATTTCTCAGCTTCGTAAATACATCCTCTTCCTCCTCCTCCTCCTCCTCCTCCTCCTCCTCCTCCTCCTCCTCCTCCTCCTCTTCCTCTTTCTTCTCCCTTGTCCTTATTGCCTTGCACTATTTCCTTCTTTCTCCCATGTCTTCCTTCTTCATTTTCCTTATTTTTCCTCTCCCTTTTCCTTCTCCTTTTTTTTTCCCTTCTTCAACGATGTCCTTTTGCTCTCCTCTTTCCACTTCCCTTTCCGTCTGTTTTCTGTCTCTGCCAACCACCACCACCACCACCACCACCACCACCACCACCACCCCACCACCACCACCACCACCACCACCACCACCACCCACCACCCTTGACAACCTGAAATATCACCCCGCGACGGATTTTAATAGAAGGGAAACTATAGAAAATTATAAAGAAGAGAAAACATGTGTTGATACGTTTCAAAATATTCCTTGACTGCTGGTTATTGTATCTTTCCTTCCTTATTTTCAGCTTCTTCTTGCGTCTCATAGTGTCTCTTGTTGCACTTACGTGTATCTCCAGCTTTGGCTTTCCTCTCTCTGCCTGTAGTGTCCTAGTGAAGCGTTGTGGGTTGAGAGACAGCAGTGGTAAGAAGCTGTTCCCTGCTGTTTTGTGAATTTTTGACTTACTATTATTGTATTAAAAGGAGGAGGAGGAGGAGGAGGAGGAGGAGGAGGAGGAGGAGGAGGAGGAGGAGGAGGAGGGGAGGGGAGGAGGAGGGAGGAGGAGGAGGAGGAGGAGGAGGAGGAGGAGGAGGGTGAGGGGGGGGGGAGTCGTAGTGATCCACATAATGAAGTCCTGTTCGTGTATCTGTATTACTGTCCCTTTGTGTGTGACTGTGT
>JAXIVD010006338.1:12500-17500 GCA_036785275.1 Cancer borealis
AATAATGATAATAATGATAATGATGATGATGATAATAGTAATAATAGTAATAATAGTGAAGATAACGTCCACACACACACACACACACACACACACACACACACACACACACACACACACACACACACACACACACACACACACACACACACACCCTAACTTAGCTCCCGGCCTCGACTGACTGAGAATGTCATGCAATCAGGTCGAGTTTCAAGCACAATCATGAGCCAATTAATAACTCCTGTGCCAGTGTGTCGCTTTCCTATTGGCTGAAACCTGTACCATCATTTATAATTGTTACAACTAGATCATTTTACGTATATATTTTATTTTATATATTGTTTTTTGTTTTTTGCTGGTCTGCGTAAACGTTTTAGTGTCGTTCTATTAAAACTTTGTGGGAATTCAATTAAGAGATAGGGTGAAAAAAAACATTAATGGTTCGTAAATCAACGGTAGATTTAGGTTGTATTTAGTTTGCTGTGTTTTATTTCACGTGCTGCAGTATATTCTGGTCAACTTGCTGGAGTTTTATTTTTATCTCTATCGATCTATCTATTTGTGTGTGTATATATGTGTGTGTGTGTGTGTGTGTGTGTGTGTGTGTGTGTGTGTGTGTGTGTGTGTGTGTGCGTGTGTGTGTGCGTGTGTGTGTGTGTGTCAGTGCACATATTCAGTAGTGCATCAACGTATTATTTCCCTTCCATTATCCAGTTCCTCCTCCTCCTCCTCCTCCTCCTCCTCCTCCTCCTCCTCCTCCTCCTCCTCCTCCTATTATAGGCCAATCAGTCTGACGTCAGTAGTATGTAAATTAATGGAGACAATCATTCGTGACAATATGGTGAAATTCCTTGAAGACAACGATATAATTAAACCCTCACAACATGGTTTCCGTAATAAACGTTCATGTCTAACTAACTTATTAGACTTCTTTTACAATGTTTTTGACACGTACGATGAAAGCAGAGCAGTAGATATCATATATCTGGATTTTCAAAAGGCCTTTGATAAAGTTCCCCATCAACGATTGCTTAACAAACTAAAGACTCACGGTATCTCTGGTAGCATCTACAATTGGCTTCAGGACTGGCTCTCTGAACGTAAACAGAGAGTAGTCTTAAACGGTGTCTCCTCTCAATGGTTAAACGTAAAAAGTGGCGTACCACAGGGTTCAGTACTTGGCCCTATTTTGTTTCTGATATATGTTAATGACATAGATGATGGGATCTCATGCAAAATATCAAAATTCGCTGACGATACGAAAATTGCCAGTAAAGTAACTTCGACAAGTGACAGAGAAGTCTTACAATCAGACCTTGATCGACTAACGTCTTGGGCCAATAAATGGCAAATGAAATTTAACGTTGATAAATGTAAGGTACTACATATCGGAAGAAATAATGATCACGTTCAGTACCAAATGAATGGAAAACTACTTTCTGCAGTGAACAAGGAAAAAGATCTAGGAATCACAATATCAAGCGATTTAAAACCCAGTCAGCATTGCTCAGAGGTAGTTAAAACCGCTAACAGATTGGTCGGCTTTATTGGGCGTACTTTCGAAAATAAATCAGAAAAAGTCATATTAAAACTGCATAATTCACTAGTACGACCTCATCTTGAATATTGCGTACAGTTCTGGTCCCCATATTACAGAAAGGACATTGACAAACTGGAAAGAGTCCAGCGTAGAATAACGAAAATGATTCCAAGGCTGAAAAATAAACCTTATGAAGAAAGACTTAAAGAATTAAACTTATTCAGCCTCGAAAAACGAAGGATGAGAGGAGATTTAATTGAAATGTTCAAGATAATTAAAGGATTTGATAATATCAATGCAGAAGATTACATTACTTTTGATCGATCAAATATAACAAGAAGACGTCATACTTTTAAGATTACTGGTAAAAGATTCACATCAAACGAAGCCAAACATTTCTTTTTCAATCGGATCGTTAACGTTTGGAACTCCCTGCCCGCCAATGTCGTCGACAGTAAAACAATTAATACATTCAAAAATAGACTGGACAAATACTTAGAAGCCAATCCGCAACTAAAACATTATTCGTCAACATAGTAAACTTTGAGCAAGTTCCTTCTAATGTACAGTAATTACAAAATCTCGATTCGGAAGGACGTCGCTAGGGGCCTGATATCGCTTGCCAGGAAGTAGTGTTAGTGACAGTAGTAATAGGCTAGTCTAATCTAATTCAACGCATTTATTTATTTATTTTTACTTATATTGCATGGTTGGCCTTCCTCTCCTGCCAGTCGTGGCTGGTGGGAGAATCCCTCACCCTTACTATCCTGTATCCTTCATCCCAGATTAGATAGTGTAGTCTAGTTTATCACAAACAGCCTCGTAAGGGCCAGTAGGCCTGTTGCTGTTTGTTCTTCCTATGTGTTCCTATGTGTTCCTCCTCCTCCTCCTCCTCCTCCTCCTCCTCCTCCTCCTCCTCCTCCTCCTCCTCCTCCTCCTCCTCCTCCTCCTCCTCCTCTTCTTTTCCCTCCCTCTGCCCTGAAGGGATGAAGTAGCCGTCACATTAACTTTCTCCAGGAAACTGATGACGAAACGAGACAGGAAAAGAGGAGGAGGAGGAGGAGGAGGAGGAGGAGGCAGACGAAAAGAAGGAGGAGGAGGAGGAGGAGGAGGAGGAGGAGGAGGAGGAGGAAGGGAGATTGGATAGGAAGGCCAAATAGATAGAGTAGTTTGGTAGCAACTAGTTAGAAAGAGGAAAATGATAAGGAGGAGAAAGAAGAGGAGGAGGAGGAGGAGGAAAATTGATGATGAAGAATGAAGGAGGAGAGTGAATGGCAGAGAAGAAGAAAAAAAAAAAATAGTGAAAATATATTAAAGAAAAGAGAGAGAGGAGAGCCGACAGTTGTGAGATTAAAGTATGGGAGGGAGGGAGGGTAGGGAGGAGGAGGAGGAAGAGGAAAAGGAGGAAGAAGAGGAGAAGGAGGAGGAGATGAAGGAAAAGGATGAAAGGAGAACGTGCGAGGGTTTTCAATTTGTACTTTTTTTTCCCTCTCTTTTTCCCTCTCTTTTTTTCCCCTCTCTCTCTCTCTCTCTCTCTCTCTCTCTCTCTCTCTCTCTCTCTCTCTCTCTCTCTCTCTCTCTCTCTCTCTCTCTCTCTCTCTCTCTCTCTCTCTCTCTCTCTCTCTCTCTCTCTCTCTCTCTCTCTCTCTCTCTCTCTCTCTCGTGAACTAGCAAATAAGAGTTCCAGGCGCCTTAAGACCGGCTGGAAGTGCCTGCAGTGCGGCTAATACTAACTTACCAACACCATCACCACCACATCCACCACCATCACCACCACACCACCACCATCACCACCACACCACCACCACACCACCACACCACCACCATCACTACCACCACATCCACACCATCACCACCACACGTCACTATCCTCCTAGCCAAAAGTTCTCCTCTCCTACCTTCAACATTTCCTACAGAGAATAGTCTAGAGAGATCCACGTTACCTCTGTTCTTACTACGTTAATCGGCTTGATGTTCCTTCCGTCTATCAATTACGTGTGAGGAGATTGAGATTGGTAGATGATTGTAAGGTGTTTAATGCTTTATATAGTTGGGGTTGGATGGTATTTACTTTTTTTCCCCCCTAAGAGATTTTTTTTTTTTTTTCAATAGGCTCGGATCTGTATTTTTTTTTTTTTTTTTTTTTTTTTTTTTAGTCAGCCTTTAGTTTTTGTTTTTTGTTTCAATTTATTTTATGAATCTCTAGTCTGGGTTTTTTTTTTTTTTTTTCAATTAGATTATTTTTTCATTTTTGGGGGGAAGCCTTTCGTTAGATTTTGACTCATTTCGATTCTTTTATTGAATTATATACCAAATCTGGCGTTTCTTTCATGTTTCACCTCAATTTTCACATTCGTAGGAAGACGTATATTTTTTAATTCTAATGAAAAGCGTTGAACCTCTTACCGATGATAGCCAAAACCTAATCTTCCACCCTTCCCTAGTTCTGGCCCCTTACATCCTCTCCTCCGTATCTGCCTCTCCAGCCACTATCCTTCATCCCTTGCCTCGCTACGCCTCATCACTTGCCTCACTCCTCCTCAGGATCAGCACACCAGAGGGCCTCGTCAGGAGTCATAAGTCAGGTCGTAAACTTGAGCGATCGATCACGGGTGTAATAAGTGAGAGGGAAGACCCGCTCCTCACTGGCTCCCTCTTTGAACCACTGCCTCTATCCTTGTATGTGTGTGTGTGTGTGTGTGTGTGTGTGTGTGTGTGTGTGTGTGTGTGTGTCTGTGTGTGTCTGTGTGTGTGTGTGTGTGTGTGTGTGTGTGTGCGCGTGCGTGTACGTGTGCGTGTGTGTGTGTATGTAAACCTATTCTTCCATGTATTGTTTTTGTATTGCAGTGTCGATCTATCATGCAGTCGACAAATTAACGTCCCAATATTGCTAGTTATAATCTGTTTCCTCATCAATATTCATCCTATTTTTTCCTTAACTACATACTCTTCATACATGAATATATAAGGTTTACGACAGTTATTTCACCGGTTTATAATGTCTAGTGTCATGTGGGATAGATTACTCAAGGTGTCTTTATGTTACCATCTCGACGGTTCACCATCAATAGGAAGGTGTGGAGTGGCCTCGCCGTCTAAAGTTTCCTCGCGTGTTTACGGAAGCCACGTTAAAAAAAAAGTTGGTTTCTTTTAGTTCCTGTTTTGCAGTTCCTTCCCGGCCAGAGCAAGAATGGTTTGGTCTCCTCCTTTCTCCCCTCCAACTCCCGCGCTGTTAAGTCTTTACTCGCCTTAGTGAACACTCAAATGGGGCTCTGTGGAAATTTTAACGAATCAGGCGCCACAGAGCTTCCGAACTTCTGAATCCAACTGAAGAGGGGGACCATCCTGTCAAAAGTTTAATTAGTTTTGATCCGTCACTTAATGAAACGCGTGACTGGGGATGCTATTCTGCTCAAACTTGCTTCTTGGTGAATGCGGAAGTGTGCCTCTTATAAGCCGC
>JAXIVD010006339.1:0-24385 GCA_036785275.1 Cancer borealis
CAGAGGAACAAACTGAACCTTTCTGCTGCGTCAGTTATCATTGACAAGCACGTGCCACAGTGCACGTGTATTGCCCTTGACGCTGAGTGGCCAGATGTGGTAGGACAGCTTGTTTGATGTAGATAGTACCTTACAATGATGGGGTGGAGCCGAGGGAAGCCTATATGGAGAAGGGACACAGGTGATGCACAGATGTGGGGTTGGGTGAGTGACCCGTGGATGTCGTTACGCTATAGACATATACGCTGTTTTCTCAACACTACATTGCTGATGCTCATTGACTTTGCGTTGAACTAACAACACAATGATAATAAGCTGAATAACTCCACCATTAATATCACAGATTGTTTGAGTTCCGCAGCAAAGTGTGTGAGTGTGAGACACGGGTGTGGATGAAACAATAGAGCAATGAGCATGTGATACTGAGTGTGAGTGGAGTGTGAGAAAGTATGTCAATGATCGAGTGGAAATGATACATGTGATTCTGACTGAAATGGGACGTGAAATTAATTAAGTAGTTGAAAGAACTGAAAGAGAATGGCTGGTGGTGTTACTGGTACTGTACAAATGATTGACTCTGAAAAAATTCCTGGAGAAGATATAATATGCGAGGTGCATAAATTAGATCGTGTACACATGAGTATACTTTTTTTCTCTCATAGGAGTTGCCGCTACAAAGGTCTAATTAGTGAGGAACCACAAGTTACCTGTGACATCACGAACAAGATTATATGATGCAAAGAAACCTGCCACGACACAATATTGCACAACAAACAAATATTATGCAAAATATAAACGACAAAAGAGTAAAAGAGAACACTATAAGGAGCTACCGTTATAAAGGCATAATGTAGATCTTGACAACACACAATAACAACAAAAGTGAAGGTTCTCGTGCCGAAGCTCCACGTGTGTACTTCCCACCTCAACATTATCTTGTAAAACGCTCTGAGTCACGAGGGAAGGCAGCCTCCATTGTCAAGTTCACCAAGGGACAGGGAGCATAGTCAAGCAATAACTTACTGTACTTTCAATGGAGTCAAAAGTGAAAGATAAGAAAAGTGGAACGAAATTCAACAGACGTGGGTACCTGAATCAGAAACTCAGGACAAAATTCGGCAGTCAGCAAGAAGGTTAGTAAACAGCAAACTCTGGTGTTGTTTTGTGGTTTTGTGTATGTAGTGGGGCTTATTGGGGGTAAATCTTACGGGTAATTCTGGATAATAAGTCCGCCACCCCGATTCCCCACCAACCCTCCCTATCCCTTCAAACAAGCTTGGGGAATCGGGGGTTTTTTGGGGGGGGATGAAAAATAAGCGAAATATGGGCCTTCAAAAAGCAAAGAAAATTTCGAAATTCCCTAACCTAACCTAATCTAACCTGAACCTAACCATAACTTAACCTAACCTAATCTAGCTGGGGGACTGCGTCCCCCTCTGGACCCCCCCGCTGGGACATTAACCCAACCTAACCTAACCTAGCAGAAGGGGCTGCGCCCCCCCCCTGGAACCCCCGCTAGGACATTAACCTAACCTAACAAAGGACCTCCAAAATTATATCCTTATGACTTACCAGTGTGGTGTGCTTATTGTTAAGGTGATGGAGGTGGGTAGAGCTTAGCGTATATCTACACGGCACTCCTTCCCGCACTTTTCACAAAGTTTCTTTTCAGGCACTAAACCATGTCTCATTAACAGTTTGAGTAACCCTTCACAGTCCTTGAAATATGTTCCACAAAAATCACCATAGGACAAATAACATCCTTCACAGGAAACGGGAAGATGTTCGTCACGTCTTACTGCGTTGATAGCCATATCAACAACTGACATGAGCCTGTATAGGAACACCTGACCTGTCCCTAAAACAAATGAAAAGTGTAACTGAACCTAGCGTGAAAAGATCTAATTGGTAGCGGCAAGAATGGCAGTGACGAGTGGCAGCGCGATTGGACGGTTCAGTTCTATAGATATCATGAAATCCTTTTATGCCATTACCCACAAATCCCAGTCATAAACAAAAGATAATCATTTCAATGTTTAGTTTTGACTGGTGTCGCTGGACTTAGAAACTGTTGAATTTCACCACACTTTTGAGTGCTATTACGGCCACACTAGAAGTGAGCACTTCATTTTTTTTTACATTTACCGCACCACTACCAAGTCTTCTACATGATATGTGAGTTTAGTGTTTGTACGTGACACGGACCTATTCTCCAGTTTAACCATCTTACGAACAGGGCTTCATGCTGAGCTAAATCAAATGTTGGCTTTATGTATTATATTAACTGTCATTAACATATTAGTTCAGTTTTTTTTATGAGTGCCGATCCTAATTTACCCACAGCTGATATTAAGGTGCCTGCAATGGGTTATATTATTTCATTTATTTATTTATTTATTTATTTATTTATTTTCTTTTTTGTGTGTGTGAAAGATAACTTATTTTCTTCCTATTGCCTACAAGCTTGGGGATCTGTTGAGAAATAGTTTTTTTTTTTGGGGTGGGGGGGATGGGGTGTGGTGGGGTGAGGGAGCACATATAGAAAGGAAAATGGCACCCATCATGAACAGTCCCTAAATTTAGGCTATTTCCCAATGACTATAGCAGTAAATATTTTTAAAATTAAATCTAACCTTTCCAAACTACTAGTCTTCGCCCGTCCCGTGTGCACTTCATTAATACTCAACGGTTGCATACTTCACTACAAGTCACCGCCTCCATCCCCTGTGTCTCGTCTATACTACACTCATTATCCCCCATTACCCACAGTTGTTCGTCAGACCCACCAGTCCCCATTCTTCCTTATTCTATTTTTACATACCTTTTTGTAATATGTAAATTTTTTGCCTAATGGCTGCCTTAACAAAATAAACCGTTTATTATTATTGTTGTTATTATTATTATTATTATTATTATGACTGACTCGGCACTAAACAATGTTGGCAGGTCATGGCCGAGCGTTCCTGCAGAAGAAGGCTGTGGTGAGGCAACATCTCCGTCAACAGAACAAGACACAGGCCAAGGAAAGGAAAAAACTTCAATGTCTCCAAAACGTTAGTAATGAAGGTTAGTAGAGGTGTCTTAAGGAATTATTTATCATTACATGATCTGCATTATGTGTGTGCCTGCCCCATGCTGCACAAACTCCATCCAGCCCTTCCTTCATCATATGTTGACCTACCCAACTATGTGTTTGTTAGAAAGGATGTTGAGGGTTTGGTTTATAAACATGGTGTTGGTTTATATATTTCGTCTAAACTATGTTTTACTGAAGTTGATACACACACTCCTAACACACTAGCAATTTTTCTTCCAGCTTTGAATCTCTATGTATTAATTGTTTACCGTCCCCCGTCATATACTGCTAATGAAAATGCCTGCCTTTTGAATTTTTTGTCTGACTTTTGTTCTGGTAAAAAAATTGTTGTAATGGGAGACTTCAACCTTCCTTCAATTCAATGGGCTAATGACACACCTTGTAGGGGTCTTCCACCCATTGAACTTCAATTTTACTATTGTTCTATGGCTCAAGGATTAACTCAGTGGGTGAAAGAATCTACTTTTGTTTCTTCTGGTAACATACTTGATTTAATCTGGACTTTAGAGGAAGACAGAGTTGGTGAAGTTTGTGTGTTACCCCCTTTTCCTAACTGTGGTCACAACCCAGTGTCTTTCAGCTACTTTTTTGAACAAGATCTAGGAACCTGTAATACTCCTTCATTCCGTCTTTGGCGCAGAGGGAATTATAACATGATAAATGATCAATTGTCAGTTATTGATTGGGACTTTGAGTTTGGTCATCTTAATGTTAATGACATGTTTTACCAATTTCTTCAGATTCTAACCCCTTTAATTGAAGCATATGTCCCTCTGAAGACATTAGACAGGTCCACTCAAAGAAACATCAAAGAAGTTATCTTTGGATGAGGTATAAGTCTCAACGTGCCACTCATGGCAGGAACTCTGTTCTGGCAGTTAGTGCACTAGAACATTTTCTTAACTGCAATTTCCAATACAGACGTTTTGCACTAAAAAGCCAGTCAGATTATGAATTTCATCTAATAGATTCCTTACTGAAGAACCGGAAGGTCTTTCATTCGTACATAAGACGAAAAAAGGTGGGCACTCCTAGTGTTGGTCCTCTCTGGGATGTTAATGGTGACATGATTATTGACTCAAAAGCTATGGCTGATACCTTTGTCAACTCTTTTGCCTCAGTGTTCACATTGTCTGTCCCATAGGCCCTGGCTCCTCACCAAGTTTTTAATGGTCATATAGACGACATAGTTTTTTTTCTGGATCACATTCACGATGCAATTTCCAAACTTGACCCCTCCTCTGCAATGGGCCCAGATGCAATTCACCCCCATCTTTTGAAAGCTTGCGTATCTGAACTGGCGTACCCACTCCTACTGCTGTTCTGCAGATCTTATGATACTAGCGAGCTCCCACTTGACTGGAAAAAATCCTGGGTATCACCTATCTTTAAGAAAGGCTCACATCATGACCCCTTGATGTACAGACCTGTTTCTTTAATTTCAACCTGTGTAAAGACAATGAAACGCATTTTAGTTAAATTTATCTATGACTATGCCCAGTCTAATAACTTGCTAAATGAAGACCAATATGGCTTCAGGTCAGGCAGATCAACCGAGGACCAACTAGTTCTAACCTACCACCATGTTACTTCCTGGCTGGATCAAGGCTTCAATGTCGATTTAATTGTCTTCAATTTTTCAAAAGCTTTTGATACAGTGTGTCACTCTATTTTTTTAGATAAACTGTTCAGTCTTGGGATCAGGGGTAAATTACTTTATTGGATCAAGGAATTTCTGGTTAACAGAAGTGTGTGTGTGACGGTCAATAATCAACACAAGTCACCCAAGAGAGGTTCTTAGTGGAGTCCCCCAGGGTTCCGTTTTGGGCCCTCTCCTATTTCTTATTTATATCAACTATATTAATCATAGTCTTACTTCTAAAGTCAAAATATTTGCTGACGACCTTAAGCTTTATGTTTGCACTAGTGCCTCTCCTGGCCCTAGTCTGTTGAGAGAAATAACATCATGTCAAAGGGATATCAATACTTTACATCAAGTGGCCACCTCTTGGGGACTTCAAATGAATTTATCCAAGTGTGTGTTGTTAAGATTTCAAAGAAAATCAGTCGATTGGTCGTTAATGGGTATTTCAGGTCACTACTTACTTGATGGTATGGTAATACCATCGAAAGAAGCTGCCATGGATTTGGGCATCATGGTTGACATTTCATTGAAGTTCCACCAACATGTAGCTAACATAGTGCACAAAGCGAGCAGAGTGGCAGAGAACATCTTGAAATCCACAGTTAATCGTGAGGCTTCATTTATGTTACCTCTCTTCACCACTCATATATGACCATTATTAGAGTATTCTTCACTGTCGAACACAGGATATCTTGGTGACTTGAGAATGCTAGAAGGCGTGCAGAGAAGATGGACTAAAACAATCTGTGGTATGGAACATCTTACTTATCAAGAACGCTTAAAATCTCTAAATTTGTATTCTATCCAGGGTAGACTACTTTGTCATGATTTGATCAAATATTGGCAGATTTTTCATGGAGCTTCATCGATAAAGCCTGAAGATTTATTCCCTCGCCCAGTTATTACCCACACGAGAGGACATCAGTACAAAATTTTCTGTGTACACTCCCAGTTAGACATTAGAAGATCATTTAGTATTCGAAGCATTAATATTTAGAATTCCTTACCACAGAGTGTAGTTTCTTCTCAGAATGTCACCACTTTTAAAACATCTCTAACCAACCATCTCGGTGATACTCTTTTCCAATACTGCTAATTGTTGATTGAGTCTATTTGTAATTTCAACTCATCCAATTCTATTCTTTGCCTGTTTTGTGTATTTCCTGCTGCATATATTGCACTTTCCAGCCCAAAATTATAGCATTGTCTCTGTGGTTTGTTTATTTATTTTTGTGGCTGGCGCAATATCGGAATGTGGCTTCTCCTGCCTTAGTTGGGGAAGCCCACTAGGTGAGTGAACCAGGTGAGCCCGATAGCCAATGAAGGACATACTTAAACTAAATTGAATGCCACTTGATGACCTCATAACCTATAATATATGCAATGTGTATAATCTGAAAAAAAAACAAGATATATAATGTAGATACAAGGTCTTAGTTTAGTGGTGGGTTTGAACCAGCCACTTCATAGGTAACTGATGCCCCTCTCATCCTAATCTAACCTAACCTATCTTTCAACAGGCACCACTGAAGCACAGCAGAATATCCTTGCTGATGATGACATTCAAGAAGACTCTCCTTTGTCTTCTTCCTCCAAGTAAGAGTCTCTCACTCATCCTCTCAGAACACCTCACAATGTCCACACTCAGATTCACTCTTCTCCTTCTCCTTCACCTTTGTTTCTCTCAAAGTTAACACGTTCATCTTTTCTACAAACATTGTTCTTCTTTGCCTGTGTTATATTCCTGGAGGAGCTGCAGTTTTCCCTCACTTAATTGATTTATCATGACCCGTCCCCACGTCTTAATGATGTTTTTATAGAATCATCACATTTTAACATTTTTACTTAGACAACATAATTTCCTTCCTGCGACAAACCGACATTCTCCATTTGATATAACCATTTGTCTGTAACTAACGTGAAAAGGGAAAAAATAAATGACTTTCCTTCCTGTCTAAATCTTTTTGACTATGGCTTTATAAATATACAAAAAACAATGAATAAGTTTTATATAATGTGGTTCAAGAGTAATTGATTGCAGGAAGAACAGACCAAACAACTTGCGAAGAGCCAAAGCAGCATACAAGAAGAAGATGGAAGAGAAGCAGCAGGGTCAGGAGGAAGCAGTGAAAAGGATAGAGGAAGCAGAGGCAGCAAGGAAGAGATACAAAGAAAAGAGGCTCCACAGGTTCAAGAAACTCAATCAGAAAACTAAGAAAGGTCAACCAGTGATGCGAGGAAAGATTGAACTGATGCTCGAGGCACTACAGCAGGAAACAGATGCATGATGGGGGGAAAACATTAGCTTGATGCAGTTTGTCTTTTGTTCCTCTACTTCATGTTTTCCAGGTATGTATCAAAAATGCTTATTATTGATATGTTCATTACTATTTTTTTTAAATATTTTATAAGATTATTTTTATAAGATGAATTTATTTATTTTTTAGAAAAAGTCAAAATTACTCTGCATTTTATACACTGAAGGTCAAAATGTTTATGCCCAAATAGGAGGACAGGATTCCCAGCCTTCCATTTCTGCCTGGATTGTAATGTCACAAGCCCTGTGTCCTGTACTTATTTTCTGATAGATGAACAGGAGTTAGTGTTTAAGGAGACGAACCCAAATTGTTTCCACTCGACCTGGGATACAAATCTCGGACATCTTGGTTGAGCAGAGCACTCTACCACTAGTCATACAGACTAGATTATAACATTTATATGATCAATCTATATCTATAGTACTTGGCTTATATCCCCTTTAAAGAGGGCGTAGATAACACATAATACCACTTGTGTCTGTTCCCCAGACACCTGACGAGCAGATCTACCACAAGTATAAAGGAGCTCCTTTGCAGATTGCAGTTATCAGTTCCCTGGCCTTGAGGGAATAGGCAATAAAGAAATCTCCACAATGACTGGTCTGGAGTAGCAGTGTCCAGTGCTGGTATGCGGGAGACAGCAATCTGCCGCTACAAAAGAAGAGGACAGGAAAGGCTTTTTTCATCTCTCTGAGGATCCTCAAAGAGCTACAGTGCCAAGTGGACCTTTGCACCAGTTCAAAGGAATTGAAAGAAAATTATCTGAGGCTCCTTCACAATATCTCAGTCCGTACCATCCACCAATGCCTCCAGTATTGTGCACCACAAAGGAAGCCCATGTTAAAGACCTTGTAAGGAAAGATAATATTATTCTGTTAGAACCAGAAGTGGAAAGAAAGTTTTGTGGTCTGACGAGGTGACATTAACAGTGGGGGGTAAAGGTGGTGGCACACCACGCATTTTCCAACAACATGTTACTCATTTTGTCTCCAAGTCTTTCCAGTGTGGGTTCCATGGTGCTTTTCCAGGAAATGTGGGTCATGACGACGGAACACTGTGTTTGGCAAACTCATGAACAAAACATTCCTGTGTGACACACAAGCAAGTTTGTTGTCAAAACTGGTCATAAAACAGCTAGCAAAAACGAGTAACATGTTAATGAAAAATAACTAGTATGCCACCACCTTTAAGTGTTATTGCAGGCTGACTCAGAATCTTATTACCCAAAGTACACCCGGATTGTGTCATGGTGTGGGGGCTTTTGGGTAGCACAACACTGGGGAGTTAGTGGTGTTACCAAGGAACTTGACACCATTTGTAATTCCATACACACTACTCGGTTATGCCTTTCAACTAAAATCCAAGCACAAGTTTTTACTGTACGGGGAAATGAAAGTCGCCATTCCTATACAACATACACTTTATTTATTCTGTACAACATAATTTACAGTGGCTGTGAGAAACGTGCATTTTTTGTCACTAATTAGAAAATTCAAGGTCCAAGTGCTGTTCTCTCCAGCATCCAATGTTAGAGCTGAACAGGTATTGTACAGCAACCCAAGGTCAAACTACACTAAACGCCAGCCTTTGTCTTCAGGGCTAAGAATTGGTCACCTTCTTCAGCATTGAATCCTTCAGCAAACTTCATCCCTGGGGCCTGAAAGTAAAAAACATTAATTAGTTATAAAATATGTACCACTTCTATTATAAATACTATGACTACATTACTAAGGATACACTGCTAATTTACCAGCTCCGTTGATTCCAAAGCATTGCTGGATTAACCACTATGCCTGATCAGCCTAATAAACCCCTAACTCATGACAATGATACAATTCTTTCAACAATTCAACTATTTTTGTATTAGTATGGACTGGTGTATGTTTGACACCATCACTGAAATCTAAATCCCTTGGAAACCATAGCTAGGGTTAAATGTGAGAAATAAGCTAAGCTCTCCAGCCACGTCCTCTGCCTCCCACCCCTCTCCTCTACCTCCTTCCTCTTCCTCCTCCCCCTCCCCTCCTCCATCCTCTATCTCCTGCTCTAATTCTTTCACTGTTCTTGACCCTGATACTCCTACCTCCACTACTGCCCATACTCCTGCCCCTCCCTCTCCACAAACCCAGTGTTCCCACTCTACCAAGCGACAATGCCGTTCTGAAACTTTGGTCTCTTCTCCCCCTCCAACCTCCTCTCCCACTCCTGCCTTGATCTCTTTGCCCCCTCTCCGCCTCCCTAAAAAGACTCGCCCTGCACCTTCCTCTCCCTTTCTTTCTGAGGGCGATACCCTCGCTGCCATCGCCGCGTTCATAGAGAACACGGCTTCCTTGTCCTTCCCTCCCGGCCCCTCCTATCCAGGTCATAGCTTCTGTTCACCCCCCTCCCAAGTACCTCCCTCCTACCCCGACCCCCCTCCTCCACCTTCTTCCTTTGTTGTCCCCCCCTTCCAGACCCCCCTCCCCCAGTTCCCTTCTTCCTCTGCCCTCGGCGCTCCGGCCTCTCCCCCTTCCCTCCTCGTCTTACCCCACCTGTTCTTCGGTGCAGTCGTCTGCCCCTCCTCCTCCATTCTCTGCTGTCTCATCTCTCCTCTCTCTTCCCCTACCGCCTGGTTACTCCCGCACCGATCTCCTCTCTCAACCTTCTCCCTCACCCGTTCCTGACCCTCTTCCTTCTCCCTTGCTTCTTATGGATATGGACCCCAGTCCTTTACCTCCTGCGAACGCTCCTCCCTCACCTACCCCCATTCCGAGTCTTATTCCCTACTGATCATGTCTGTTCTTCAGTGGATTGTAATTGTAATGTGGGAGGGATAAATGTGCCAGGCAACAAAGGCTATATGGCACTATTGGGGTAGTAGGGTTGGGTAGCAGAGCTAGGTGAGGGGGGGAGGGTTGGATAGGGGTTAGATCAGATGAAGGACGTTGACGGCACGGAGAGACATGATCAGTAGGGAATAAGACTTGGAATGGGGATAGCTGAGGGAGGAGCGTTCGCAGGAGGTAAAGGACTGGGGTCCATATCCATAAGAAGCAAGGAAGAAGGAAGAGGGTCAGGAGCGGGTGAGGTAGGGGGAGAGGGAGAAGGTTGAGAGGAGATCAGTACGGGAGTAGCCAGGTGGTAGGGGAAGAGAGAGGAGAGATCGGGCAGCAGAGGAAGGCGGAGGGGCAGACGAAGGGGACTGCACTGAAGAACAGGCGGGGTAAGACGAGGGGGGGAGGGGAGAGTAAAGCAGGGAAGGGGGAGAGGGCGGAGCGCCAGGGGCAGAGGGGGGAGGAGGGGTCGGGAAGGGGAGACAGCAGAGGAAGAAGGTGGAGGAGGCGGAGTCGGGGTAGGAGGGAGGTGAACAGAAGCCATGACCTGGATAGGAGGGGCCGGGAGGGAAGGGGGCAAGGAGGTAAGAGGGGAGGACAAGGGAGCTGTGTTTTTTATGAACACGACGATGGCATCAAGGGTATCACCCTCGGAAGGAGTGGGAGAGGAAGGTGCAGGGCGAGTCTTTTTAGAGAGGTGGAGAGGGGGCGAAGAAATCAAGGCGGGAGTGGGAGAGGGGGTTGGTGGGGGAGGAGAGACCAAAGCTTCAGAGTTGTCCCTTGGTAGAGTGGGAGCGCTGGGGGCGTGGGCAGAGGCAGCGACATGGCGAGCTTCCTGACGTGCCTCACGTAATGTGAGACCGCCACGGAAGCGAATATCAGCAACCTCAGCCTCAAACTTATAAGCTGGGCAGCTGCGATAGAGAGCATTATGAGGGCCACCACAATTGCAGCAGCGCCAGGTAGTAGCAGGGCATTGATCGCGGGTGTGGGTAAAGCCACACAAAGGGCAGCGGAGAGCAGAGCGGCAGTGTTTTTCCGGGTGTCCAAAGCGCCAACAGTTTTGGCACTGGTGAGGTGGAGGAACATGAGGCCGGACGGGGAGCATGATGCCCCCAATGCAAACATGGGTAGGAAGTTCGTGGCGCTTAAAGGAGATCCGAGCAACATTGGTGGGATTATTCTGGCGACCTCGGGGAGACAAGGTGTAGCAGCGGACGTTGACAGCGTCATACTCGCTGAGTAGGTCGAGAAGGTCAGTCTGACCAGACCTTGTCATCAATAGGGTAGTCTTGAGGGGAGATGGAGACAGTGCCAGTGCATGTGTTGAGATAGTTGTCAGGGGTCGCACAGAAGGGATCACCGGATGGGGCCAACAAGTTGGCCATGGCCTGAGACTGAGTCTCAGACTCCACACGTACCAGGCGAGAACAGTCAGGTCGTGTCTGGAAGTGGACCTTGCCCACTTGTTCCTGTAAGCAGCATTGAAAGTGGAGGATATTCTCAGCGAAGGGAGCAGAGGGGGGAATAGTAAAGAAGCGATCCCAGCGGGCAGGGGCAAAGAAGAGGTCATAGGCAGAGGGGCGAGGCGCGCCACGAGAGGAACTCGTCCGGGGCAGTGCCGTCGTCTTCGTAGAGGAAGAGGGGACATAAGGAGCTAAGGTGGTAATAGAGGATGATGTACATGTGACGGGGAAGGAGGCTGGAGGAGTGGAAGAGAGAGTCGGGACAGCGGTAGACACATGGGAGAGAAGAGGGGCAGTAGAAGGGGCGCTGGAAATAGGGACGGTAGAAGGAGGAACAGGGGGCAGGTGAGATGAGATGAGAAGACTACAGGGGTGCGAATAGAGGCCGTGGTAGTGGTAGAGAAGGATGAGGAACAATGAGGACCGAACCTTGGGGGAGGCAGGATGGTGGTAGCTGGAGGGAGAGAAGATGCGGGAGGTGGGGCATAGGATGGAGTAGCATGAGAAACTGTGGAGGCAAGAGTACAAGGGAGAGTAGGTGGAGTAGGAGGAGATATAGTTGGGGTATGAGGAACAGTCAGAGAAGTCGAGACCAGGACATTGGGCAGGCAGAGGCGTCAGGGAGGAAGGGGGGGGGGGGGGGGGGGGGCGACCAGCAGCAGAGGCCTCGAGGGACTGGTCGGGTACCTCTCGAGGGGGGCAAAGTGAAATTTTCTGATCCATAAACTGATATGAATTTGTAAGAATGGCATCGGGGTTCACGGATAAATTGTCTACCAGATCGGCAAAAGGGGCAGAGCGCTGCCGCCAGGGACGGGGTACCTCGTCCCCCACAGGACTACTTGGTTTAAAAGGTAGCCCTTGTGGCACCGAAAG
The DNA here is from genome assembly GCA_036785275.1 of Cancer borealis. Classification (NCBI taxonomy): domain Eukaryota; kingdom Metazoa; phylum Arthropoda; class Malacostraca; order Decapoda; family Cancridae; genus Cancer; species Cancer borealis. The sequence continues at coordinate 12,216 of JAXIVD010006339.1, forward strand.
TTTGCCCCGCAGTGGCGAGCAAAGACCCCGGCCTCGATGCCTACCGGTCCAGGCACCCTCCAGCCAACACAGGACGGCCCACAACGGGCGGCACCGGTGACCCACACTAGCCTACGGTCGGGATCATCTTGTCGGGCCTGACAGACACCCAAGCCCCCCCACCACGTCAAGGTAGATCCCATGGGGGGGTTCTTCAGTGGAATATTCGTGGTTTTCATGCCCATCGACAGGATCTTTCATATCTACCCTCCCGTCTTGCTGATGTCCTCACTGAGTCCCCTTCCTTTTCCCTCCGAGACCTTGTGTCCTTTCTCCGTGCCGTTAACGTCCTTCATCTAATCTAACCCCTACCCGATCCCCCTCCCCCCACCTAACCCTACTACCCCAATAGTGCCATATGGCCTTTGTTGCCTGGCACATTTCCTTCTCCACATTACAATTACAATTACCACCATGCTGTGCTGTGTAAACAATCTAAGTGAGTGTTATCACTAACCTGTACATCTTATCTTGACAATCCACAAGCTCCTCTTACATTTCCATTGCATGTATTCTTGACTGGCTTTATCTCATAAGTTGTTCAAATACAGCATATAAATTAATTTTTTATTTACAATATTTTCACCTTGAGATGGAGTTTTCTTTAGTGTGTGTGTATGTGTGTTTAGTTTACTGGACGGTGACAGGTGCCATTAAGATAATGGCACCTGCCACCGTCCAGTAAACTAAGCACACATACACACACACTTATGATAGTTATGTAAAGAAAACTACATCTCAAGGTGAAAATATTGTAAATTAAAAATTTATTTATATGCTGTATTTGAACAGCTTATGAGATAAAGCCAGTCAAGAATACATGCAATGGAAATGTAAGAGGAGCTTGTGGATTGTCAAGATAAGATGTACAGGTTAGTGATAATGTGTATAAGAACATTGGCATGGATGCAGCAGTAGAAGGAGGTTAGGAATAAAAGACAGATCAAACAAGGGGAAATAAAGCTAGAAAAAGGCCAAGTGAAAGTTAGTTGGACCCGAGACTGAAGTCTGAGACATCGCAGCATCAGATCTCAATCTCCGGTGTATCACTTAATTGCATTAGGGGTTCCAAGGGTAATGCTCACATGAATTATTATCAATAAATGCATAGATATTAATAATAAAACTTCTATGGAATATGAATTTGATTAACATAACCAGCTTCTGCTCCACCATACATTGTAACTACTACACTATTGTCTAATTCACCATAGTATAACTCAAAACACCAATACCACATACAAACCATATTCCAGTGTACAAGTATCACACTTACATTCCACCAAACATCCTTGAATATCTTGAAGTCGTGGGCACTGATCAACAATTCACTCACTGAGTGAGCTGGAACATTCATCATCTGCACGAGTTTAGGCTTGTGCTTGGAGTACCTGTTCAAGCAGCCATAGGAGGGGAAACACAATGAATACAACTTGATGTGAGAGATATTATCACAAATAAGTTACGTCTAATTTTAGTTATATTTGATTAGATTTTTTTCTTCAAATTAGTGTAACTTATTACATGCAGTTCTATGCATTGCCATTATCGAAGAACTTTATTGAATGTTACAACATTTTCAGGTCATGTCATAAAGATTACTAGAAGGCTACTCTATCATCTCATGTAATCAAACAGACATCTTTGATATAATGCACAAGGTAGTGGCTGAATTAGTGTGTTATTTTGGGTTTATATGTAATTATAACAAAGCCATTCAATAATCTTACGAGAAAAATCTCTAAAATTGAACTGAAAACTAAGGCTCATATTGCATTACTTTCCATATTTTTAAAACAAATTTTGTAAAAATAAGACATCTGCCAAGACTTACACTAAACGAGCCTGACTCCAATCCAACTCTTTTCCAAGGCGCCAGTCTTCCATTTTAGGGTCATAAGGACCATAATCATCAAAGTTGAGCCGCTCAATGTCTTCTATCACCACCTCCACGTCACCATTCTCTGTCCAGTCATAAATAAGCAGCTCTGCGTGGGTGCTGAGAGGAGAAAGGGAATTTTTAAGATAAGAGATAAAGAAATTAAAATGTTTATTCAACAGACTAAACTCCACAACTTATTTAGACCTGCTATGTTTTTGAATTGCAATAATACATAGCTTTATTAAATTTTTTATCTAGACTGTCTATTCATGCGATGATTTCCTTTCATAAAATCATGTAATAAGGAGTAAATAAACTTAACGCCTCAGTATGGCAATACCGCACTTCTGATGCTTTGTCAATACGACTACAAAGCAGATTTACATGTGATCACATCTTGATAATGAATGTACACTGACGTCATTTACAGAAAAAAAAAAAGAAAAAAAAAAGGAAGTAATATTGCAGTGTTGTGTAAAACTAAATTAAGTGTCAGAAATGAGTTTGAGGTGATGGTGCATGTGGCTCCGTACATCTACATTCCTTAATACTTTACAAATATTTCCCAACAGCCCTGAGTGGCACACCTGATCTCCTTGAGGTACTGCTGTTTGTAGACTTGTTCCATATAGGCGAGCACCTCAGGCTTGTGGAAGGGAGAAGTAGGGTGAGGTGGTGGCCGAGCCTCCACTCTCCGTCGTACTTCTTCCGCTGGCACGTCAAGGTAGATTACCAGGTGAGGCCGCATCAGTTCAGGTAATGTCTTGGACCGACACACGTAATACACCTGACGGACTGTAGACAATATAAGTAAAGTAAGTCACATGTGAACATGAATGTACACACACACATACACACACACTCACAAGGAAAGATTAAAAAAAATGAAACCTAAACCCTTGGAGATAGTAGAGAAAGAGGAGACTAACTTACAATATATAAATTGATGAACAACCTGGAGGAAACAGATAGGAAAATATTTAATATTGAGAAGAAAAAGAGAGGCTAGATATTTGAGAGGATAAGAAAAAAAAATGGGAAAAAAATCTAAATAAATGTAAAAAGAGAGGAAGGTAAAAAGGAAATAAGTAGAGACCAAAATGTTGAAGTGTAGAATACATTTATATCCTAAGAATAGAAAATGGAAGGGTGACAAGAAAGAGATGTAAAGCATCAATGCTTTTATATTGACAATGAGGTGCTGAAAAACATGGCAGTTGCATGTGGAATAATGTAATGCATAATGTGAATGATAAAAAACAAGACCATAGAAATATGTAAGATATAAGAGCATATTTGAAATGAGATGTCTTTGGGAAACTAAGAGGATGTATTACAAAATCATAGAACAATTAAGAAAGAGAATGAGGAAGAAAAATGTTGGGATACAAGATATAAAAGAGACAGAGAGAGAGTGTCGTCATTTACAAAGCAAAGCTACATACACGATCTACATGGAACAAAATAATGAGAAGGCCACAAAAGACACTAAACAAGAATCCATGGAAAAGTCAGAGGAAAGAAAATGTCAACCACATGAAAATAAAAGCTTGTAAAAGGGAAGGTATGTGATTCCCACTCACAAAACACAAGAAATAATGAAAAATATGTAACTTGCCTTCGTTGCTGACGTAGCCAAACTGTGCCATTGCCTCCATGAATACAAAGTCACTGTACACACTGCGATCCATCACCACACCCTGACCTGTCAACCAGAAATACAAATGTACTGTACAAAAAAGAAAAAAACAATTGCAAACATTGGGAAAGTATGGGTATCCCTACTCAATTTACTTTCAATAGGAATTCTTTACTAACTTAAGTACATCTTCTAAGCCTATTGTAAAGAGAAATTGATTTAAAGGAGGTAAGTAGTCATGAGAAGGCTACCGTACACTCAATGTACTGACACTTTACCAATAATACCAAAATGACACCAAGGTCCAAGTGGAGTTCAGTTGACGTTAATAGTCACGGCACTGAAGGCTTTTCACCCCCCTTTTTAGATCAATTTCTAGGGTTTCTACATTTTCCCTTAAATATAGTGCTCAGCTCATGGCCTCAAGGTTGTGAGTTCGGTCCAGGCTCTCAGCAAAAAAGACACTCCCTCCTATTCTAACCATTATTTCCCCATGTCTTACCAGTATTCAGTAAATGTGCCAGAGCATCAATGTACTGGCCAAGCCGAATCTGCAGTAAGTCAAACTGTAATTTTGGTGCATTGGGGTGGGTAGGGCAAGAAAGGAAGTCCTTCTCATCAAAGCTCTTGCAGGCATCTGGGAGTTGTGGGTCCAGTTGACGCATGTCATAACCATACGAGTTGATGTACAGCATGTCCATGTTAGCCTCAGGCATGTACATCATGTCGAGGTCTTCTGCTAACTCCTGCCAAGAATATATGAGGTATGCTTGTACAGCAAAGCAAATGTAATGGTAACATCACATCACATGCATCATCATTGCTCATGAGTAAGTATAGTACTATGAAAATTCCAAATATCAAATACAAAGGAAGACAACAAGGGTAATTTCACAAGAAGAATTGAGAATTACAGTGTAGAGCCGATAGTGAACAGGAACAAACGGAAATTCTAAGAAAAGGATTATCCAGCCTTCAGCTCCTGCTGGGTTCGCAAGGTCACAAACCCTCAGCTTACTCCCGTACTTATTAAACTGTTAGGTGAACAAGGGTTACAGTGTTTTAAGAAGACAAACACATTTTGTCTTCACTTGCCTGGGATCCAAACCCAGAACATCTGGATTGCGAGCTGAGCGTGCTAATCATTACACCACCAGGCCACTGATTGATATTATGGATGCAACTATTCAAGACAAACCCAATGATGAACAGTGGTGACAAATAGGAATATTTGGCTACCTAATTTAGAGCTAAGAAAGCAATGTATTGAGCAAAGAAAGATGCACAATTCCTGATAACCCAACAAAATAATGTAAATGGTAAGTAAAAACATATGTAGCTAGATATATTTTAAACAGCAATAGGGACACAATGGGTGAGAAGTAAGTTTTAAAATAATGATGAGATAATAGGAAGGCTTCACAAGACCATTACATTCCCCACCTTAGCAAACTTAGTCTTGCCAGCTGCCACAGGCCCGTCCACCACTATGACCTTGGAGTTCTGGTCAAGGCGGGGCAGCGTCCTGTCCACCATAGCGGCAAAAAGGCCATAGGTGTCCTTTTTGTATGGGAATGGAACTGGTCGCTTGTAGTCCTTGTCACGAAGGGTTTTGCCAACAATGGTTGCCACCTGTAACAACCACAAAGAATAGAGGGATTGTTACAGGAAATATTACATAATTCATATTTACATAATGTGGAATTCCTCATTATATAAACCTTTGAACCAATAGAAAATATGAGCTGAAAGTATCAAAAAATTAAACCTGAATGTGTTGGAGATGTTTATTCACACTTGATTTGTTCTCAGCACATCATGTTAATTTGAGAATCACAATACTAATAATGATTGTATGTAAAGGTGTGTGTTTCTTGTTTCCTATAGTTGAAATGATCATTTTTTAATCATTATTACTTTTACCCATTATCACCCCACCCCATTAAACCTCAAAATTATGATTAAAGAATGACCAGGTAAAAAATAATAATTGGTAGCCAGGCAATGCAGAATATTCAACAGTTCACCCTCTTCATTCATTCGAAATAACTCCTACAGTACCAAGAAAGTTGAGGAAAGTTATAACATTTGGCAGCTGAAGGAAAAAATTACAACTATAATGAACATACCTGAGGGCGGAGAGGAACGAGAGGGGCAGCCAGGAGCCGCCTGCCTGCCCCTTGGAGCAGCATACTCCCACTTCTTACCAGTGAGGATGACATCTGCAATGAACCAAATAAAATAGAATAAAGGCTACAAGGGCTGTCCAAAAAGAAACTAAAGAAAGAAAAATTTAAATACCTTATAATTTAATCAGATATGTATTCTAAAATGTACATACGCACTCCCATCCACTGCTGATACATTGCTCTCAACAATCTTAGAAATTTTAGAACGCATCTTTGAGCGTGTTTTGAGGGATAGTGTTATGTCCTGCAGTGGACTCAAGAAGGTGATGATAATGAAAAATTAGTGTATGGAGAGACACTGCTTACCATTAATGATAGTTACGAGGAAAATACACACACATACAGACACATACACCCCAATGACGGCTGGACACATTTCCATTTGCTACTTTTGGTTAACATAAACTATAGTGTTGGTGTTGTTTAGAACCGGTATAACATAAACTATCAACTTTACCAAAAAAAAGAAGAAAAAAAACTATACAACATCCATATTTACGTTACAATTATCAGAAATGTTCATCCCATCTGTTTCTCATCCAAACGTTCCTCAATAATGAGTTATACGGCACCAAAAGGAGTTATTGGGACAGTTCTAACCTACCAACTCTGACCCTTTTCCCAAACACATTTCGTGATACAGAATACCAATTGTGTTGTCATTACCAAACTTCCTTACAGCTTCCTACTAAACATACGAATCACGATCTACATACATACATCAATACCTATAATAAATTGCTTCTATAGGGGGAAATACACCATCAACATCAATGAAAATAGTCTCAATCCGGCTCTTGGCGACCTCATCTTAAATCAATTATAACCTCATTCATTTGAGTCTGATATCTCACCACATTACCTTCCTATAACAAGGGATCAACAGGAACAAAAACCAGATCCACAGGGTAAAGGCAAACAGTATAAAACGGGAATAATATTACAGCTCACCTTTCCTCTCAAGCAGCTGATCGGGCCAAACTTTCATCCGATTCCCAACTCTTGGCTTCGATCTTATTTAATTAATATCTTATCTCGCTGACATAAGGGGAAATAAATAATTAAAGAATATTAAAAAGAGCATATTAAAGTGGTGAAAATCTTATATAATTACATATATATTCTTAACGCTTGCTGTGTAATAATAGACTGTGTTTATCCAGAAAATAAAAGACACCCCTGATAGCAGTGGATTCTCTATACTTATCATTGGGAGCAGGGAAAGATTTAATAGTTATCTACAAAAAATACTGAGAAAAATAAGTTATCCCCAGAGAACAGTAGGGGAAAAATAAGAAATGATAGTTATCCCCAGAGAACAGTAGCTATGGGTGGCCAGTCAGTCCTGTTACCAGTTCCTTCCACAGTCCTCAAATACTTCTTTTCACCCCGTGCTTGACCAAACTTCTCAGTGTTTAAAGCTATGAAGTAGATAGATTCAACCACACTGCACTAAATTTGACTGTACTAATGACGTCGTTAGGGGGTCAAATAAATTACCAACATATGTGGTGCAGTGTTACACAATAAATTGGTTTAGAAACAAATTTGATCATCATCTCCAACAAGGAAAATTCACGAATATTAGTATTGGAAACGAAAGTATTTGTACATTACAGTGTCTCTCTAGTTATGTAATGCACACGCACACACACACACACACACACACACACACACACACACACACACACACACACACACACACATCACTCACTCACTCACTCACTCACTCACTCACTCACTCACTCACTCACTCACTCACTCACTCACTCACCACTCACTCACTCACTCACTCACTCACTCACTCACTCACTACTCACTCACTCACTCACTCACTCACTCACTCACTCACTCACTCACTCACTCACTCACTCACTCACTCACTCACTCATCACTCTCACTCTCTCTCTCTCTCTCTCTTCTCTCTCTCTCTCTCTCTCTCTCTCTCTCTCTCTCTCTCTCTCTCTCTCTCTCTCTCTCTCTCTCTTTCTCCAGTTCCTGCAATATTTCTTCAATGCCTTAATTCAATGTCCCCAAAATACTAGACTGGTCCGCCATAAATTCGGCAGAAAATTCTTGAAACATATCACCCGTTCTGCGATTTGCTGCCTTGGTAATGGTAGAGAAAACTCCTTCACTATACAGCGCCAGCTCATTTCAGCGCTAGACTATTTCATTTCATTAGTCTCCTAGAAATACCCAAAACGTATTCCCTTTCACCCCTACTTTTCAACCGCGTATCACAACCACTTTTCACAGTAACCATATCTTCCCATTTTCACTAACAACACCGCTTCCACGCCTGTACAGAAGGAAGGCACTGCAAACACAGCTGGCAGTGATGCGTTCGTTACTCACACACTGATACAACCCTAGAATATCACTGCACGCAGCTCCAATCTAAAACCTTGTCATTTACCTCCCTGTAAAAACCCGAGATACTGACAAGTACTGGGTGTGTGTGTATGTGTGTGTGTGTGTGTGTGTGTGTGTGTGTGTGTGTGTGCGTGTGCGTGTGCGTGTGTGTGTGCGTGTGCGGGTGCGGGTGTGTGTGTGTGTGTGTGTGTGTGTGTGTGTGTGTGTGTGTGTGTGTGTGTGTGTGTGTGTGTGATCGTGTCAGAGCGTGAGCCCGAAATTACGTCCCTGTGTGTTTAGGGGGAAATTTATGTAAGTTTATAAATAGAGAATATGTGTATGTGTGTGTATGTGTGAGAGAGAGAGAGAGAGAGAGAGAGAGAGAGAGAGAGAGAGAGAGAGAGAGAGAGAGAGAGAGAGAGAGAGAGAGAGAGAGAGAGAGAGAGAGAGAGAGAGGAGAGAGAGAGAGAGAGAGAATAGCATAATGAAAATAATACAAATAATACAAATAGAGTAAAACGTATAAAGGAAAATAGAACACAGAGAATGAAGAAACGTAGGAATGAAAATAGAGAGAAGGGTGTAGCAGAAAATGCACGAGGAAAACGAAGCCGTCCACACCGCGCTGGCAAACGTGTGGACAGAATAATTCAGGTAATGAGGTAATGGTTTTCCTTTCCCTCTTTTTCCTCCTTTTCGTTCTCTTGTCGTCGCTTTCTCATCCTTATTCTCACGCTCCTATACATTCTTCTACGCTTCTTCCTCTATTTTGTTTTCTTTCCTATTTAAACTACCTGTTCGATGTTACTATATACTTGTACTTATTGATTACTATCCCTAGAGATGAGAGAGAGAGAGAGAGAGAGAGAGAGAGAGAGAGAGAGAGAGAGAGAGAGAGAGAGAGAGAGAGAGAGAGAGAGAGAGAGAGAGAGAGATAAAAGTGGTCTCAAGTTCAGGACAAGACAAGACAAGAAACATAAAATTCATAAATGACTGTCGTCCATTTCTCCATTCCCCTCCACAATCCTTCATTCACTCTTTCCATGAAGCTGTAGGGTTGAGAGGGAAGGAACGAGGGAAGGAACGAGGGAAGGAACGAGGGAAGGAACGAGGGAAGGAGGAAGGAATGGCAACAGTCACGGTGGGAGTTGAATATTTCATCATGTAGTTCATTTAATTTGTAGGGTGCATGACATAATTCTGTGTCAGGTCTCTCTCTCTCTCTCTCTCTCTCTCTCTCTCTCTCTCTCTCTCTCTCTCTCTCTCTCTCTCTCTCTCTCTCTCTCTCTCTCTCTCTCTCTCTCTCTCTCTCTCTCTCTCTCTCTCTCTCTCTCTCTCTCCAAAGAAAGCCTTTCCTTTTGGTGTCAGGTATGTGTTCAGGAAATATTTATTACTCCCCACTGGCGTGTGGGTCAGGATGGGAAGAATAGAAAGGAACATTATTCTTCCACATTATAAATAAATGAAGTGTTCTTCATGCATTATGCAAAATGCACAAATCTAACTCAAAGCCTAGTTGTTGTGGCTTGTTTACAAAGACTGATAAACTCTTAGTGAGTAGATTAGTACTTACTACGACTCTAAAATCGTTCCACAAGAATTAACCTTTACCATGACATGACATGTGGTAGTGATTCACCAACCTGCATTGCCGCCTCAGAAGCATGCTTATCGAGGTGGTTCTGAGGTTACGCCTTTGCTAAGTGGGAGGACCTAAGGTGGTACTACTCTAACTTTTCATGGAATGACTATTGCTTCCGTGTCAGCGACCCCATCTCTTTGTACATAGCGCATAACAGAGACATGGAGACACACATTCCACACACTTTCTGTAATTCTGAAGCTCGTAAACCTCGGTGTAATTCAGCTTGCACTCGTTATGTCCAAGATAGAGGGGCAGCTCACAGACGGTGTCTTAACCATTCATCTCATCAAACCCTTTATATTCCTGCTCCAAATCATACCAAATCTGTTTTACAACTTGCCAAAAACTCTTTCATCAATAGGAAATTCCAAAATCTCACCAGTTCTAACTTGTGACTTCTGTAACCTCACAAAAAAATATCTCCAACAGTTTTACTTCTACTTCTTTCCCTCCCGTTTCACCTAGATGGCTTTATTACCATTTTTTCTATTTCTAAAGCTGAACTCTTCTCTCAAACCTTTGCTAAAATTCTAACTTTTGATAACTCTGTTTGTCCTTCCCTCACCATCACACACTCACTATGTTATGTCCGTCATTATAATTTATCACTATTATGTTTTCTTCTCCAAGAGAGGAGAGAGCGCACTTATCAGATAGTGTTATATTTCACAATGCTTTGAACTACATTATTACCAACCTTCTTTATGGGGAGCTTCAGAAGGATGTGCATCATTATATGTCAACCATGCATTCAGTCCTCAGTCCTTGTTGTTGAGAGAGGCTAACATACACAGGCAGTTACCGGAAGAATCTTTGAGACCTGCAACAATACATAACATTAATGAAAATGATTAGAAATACCACATAATAAAAGTGGAAATTCTAAAAGATTCCAAATTTTTTTGTAAAACAGGATAATTGCTAATTCTGTAAAAATCCCGTACTTTCAAAAATTCTACCGAGTTAATCTATCGAATTAGGTACAGCAGAGTTTCATAATGTTTATGTCTATACTACATATTCAGGTAACTTCTATTTTTCATTCTGGCATTGTCGGAGGAGCACGACCAGACTTAGGAAAAGGACGAGGAGGAAGACGATATGAAGGTGAAAGAGAAGAAGAAGAAGAAGGAGGAGGAGGAGGAGGAGGAGGAGGAGGAGGAGGAGGAGGAGGAGGAGGAGGAGGAGGAGGAGGAGGAGGAGGAGGAGGAGGAGGAAAAACTGCTACCATCCCTACTATTCTTTATTTTCTCATAACTTCTCCACCTCCACCTCCTCCTCCTCCTCTTCCTCTTCCTCCCAGTCCACTATATTAAACCCTCACTAAAATTCCAAAGCGCTCCCAACATTTTCCTCTCCTTAGCATATACTCTACCACTACATTATTAATAAAAACGACTTGTGTATAATTCATCCATCCTCCCCACTTACCCGCTCACCTCTTCACCCACCCACCAATCAATCCATCCATCGATCCATCCATCCATCCATCCACCATCCCCCCCAACACACCCCATCCCCCCCACCCCCCAACCCCCCCCACACACACACACGGAAAGTATGTAAGTATGCGTATGTCGATTCCCTTAAATCAGCAAGATCGCTGTTAACAACTGGGTCGTAGAATAGTTTTCAGATAGTAGGAAATTAATTGACACACGAATATTCATAAATGTTAAGAATTACATCCACCAGACAAATATTTACTTTAAGGAAGGTAATTTAATCGCACTGTATATATAAGAATACATTTTCTCCACAATGTTATCCTTTCAGACCTATAAAACACTTCAACTGTTTTGTATAAAGTATATATATCTTGTGTTTATATGTTGATAATATTTGCGTAACAATAACTGCAATATATGTAGCTTACTAATGGAGAACAAGTTACATTCTACCAGCTATTATGGGTCATTTCTTATTTCAATGCCATTCTAATTATGATTATAATAAATTATTGTGTTAATGTTAATTTCTGCTGTAATTACAATGATATACTATGCATACAATAATGCATGCTGAAGGTATATTATTAACTTTATTCTACTGTACGGGAGAAAAAATACTAAAACAAATTATGTATGTTTGTATATTTCAGTTATCACCGACCAGTGTATGCAAACCTTGTAATAAAAGTGGGATATCAAATCATATAAAGCAACGTGACCGGAAAACATAAGTAGATTACATTTAATATTCAAATCTAGAACATATATTTACTGTCAAGGGATCATGTGAACAACATACAACATAAAACAAAACTTTACAGTAAAGCAGGAGAGCACATTCTGTTTTTGAGGGAAACAATTCATATCAGAGAACATGAATAATCCCTTGATAATATGAAGGAAGATACAAGTATAGACATTGAAAAATTGAGAATAGCAAAGAAACAGTTTACACATGCCTAAGCTGCAG
>JAXIVD010006340.1:2500-17500 GCA_036785275.1 Cancer borealis
AGAAACATTAATATGCCAATGACTTTCTTATTCATAACATCTGTATGTTTATCAAAAAGCATAATTCGGTCCATGTACACAACTAAGTTCTTCACAAAGTTACTAGGGATGATTGTGTCTGTATCTCATGTTAGGCAGGTAGTATTACTATTATTTTTATTCCTATATATCTCATGTATTATGCAATAAATGTTATTATAATTGTTGAGGTATATATGTAGTAGGTTCTCGAATGTCTTGTGACGAGAGGCGGCGAACGTCCGGAAGCAGTCTCGTGGTGTCTGGCCGCCATCCGGTCAGAGAAATGTTGCTGACCTCAGCGTCTGGAAGGCGTCGAAGGTTCTGGAAGGTGTCTTGTGATATGAGGTGCTATGCTGTCGCCTAGAGAAAAGCGGCGGGCCTCAGGGTTTCTGCAAAGGATGCTTCACGGCCTAGCTTGGCCGGCTCCTCAGACCTACCCGCGCAGCTACACCTACAAGTCTCGTAGCTCGGAGTGCTCTAGTCTCATCGTACATCCGAGGTCCGGACATGACCGCTATTACTGACATTACCGTGTTATTACGAGTGCCCTACAAACTGTCGCTGAAAGTTATATATTACACAACCCTCACCTTATAACCAAGTGAGGAGATATAGTGCCCACAGTGACTCTTGTGATATACTTTATTTTATGTGCATAACCCTGCTTGCTTAGAATACAAATACAAGCAGTGAGATTTATTCTATGTACCAGTGTACTGATCATCTTATACTATAAATAAAACTGTATAAAGTACACGTATTTGGCTTAAACGCTCGGGCCACTATCTCACATAACACTCGTTACCATCACAACCGGTAACACATGCTGCCACTGTGGTGTGATAAATAACAACCATCACAACCTGTAACATATGGTAGCACCGGAGGTAACATATGGTGGCAGCGGTGGGATCAGAAATACCAGTTGCACTCATAACACGAACATTTTTGGGAAACGGATTGAACGATCTCTACAGAGAAACAGAGCTGTTAGATAGTAATGCAAGAGGTGTCGACGAGGTGTTTATAGCAAGCTCAGCGCTCCGTCAGACATCCCGCTGACCTTTGCCCCTCGCACCATTACCACCAGGTATTCTCACACCCCTAGCACCTCAAAACTCTCTGTGAGGAGGCTAGCGTTTCCCCCCCATGTCAAGTCAACGGTGAAGCGGTTGGTGGCAGAAGAAGAGGAGGAAGATTTCTACTGGGTGACAACAACAGACTCACCCCCCACTTTCCCCGCTTTACTTGCCGCGGGACACAAGAAGAAGACGAGGTAACCTTTCACCTCGGGCTGACTCAACAAAGGAAGACAACTTTCCTGGCCTGAAAGGACTCGTGAGGACAGCGGCGACTTCAATCAATTTACAGTCGCATATTAATTATTTAGGTGAGATATACATGCATTTAGCTAAAATACTACCATTACACATTATTAAAACAATAACACTTGCATACACTTAAGTGGTTGAAGCAGTGATTTATTATTATTGTTGCTCATATATATTTTGCTGAAAAATAGCAGTATATTGAGTCTAGTGGATTATTTGGTGTATATTTATGTGTATACTTTTCACCATCCTCTCATTTCTTCTTGATTAATTAACGGTCTCATTTTATTACTAATTATCAAATTTAAATGTTGCTCATTCTCTTATTATTATTGTTATTATTATTATGAATAAGGCAACGTGAAGCATTGTGAACTCTGAGAAATTATTTAAACAACGTTACACTACCGTTACTATATCACTTCTTATTAAGTAAGTACTGAATATAATTTATTTTAATCATTTTTAATTAATTACTTATTAGTAAATCGATGTCGAAAGATAATTTAACGAAATTAGTGGAAGAATTTGATCATATTTGCACTGCTGAAGGTGATAGTTTTGAGGAAGGAGGTGCGTCTGCTGGGACTGAACTTAGTGATAATATACGCACACTTAGAAGTGGAACACAGCATCCACGCGTTCCCGTAGAAACTAATTTGTTTGCCTGTACTAAACCAACACCCACCAGCATGACAGCTAACCCTAGTAATGGTACTGGAGGGAACAAACCCCCTCGCACTCCCTCACCACCGCCTGTTGCCAGTTTATCGTCTGCGTCTCAACCACCACCTGCACAGGTACAAGTCGCTATCTTGCAGGCACAACAACCTATCAAGGTTCTCCAAACCACCCACAAAGTCCGTGAGTTTTCCGGTAAGCGCGACTCCAGTTACTCCGCTCGAACTTTTATTAAACAATGTGAAGACGTTATGAGGAATTCTTGCATAACATTATCCTCAGATAAAATTTCCTTCATACGTTCGAGATTAGAGGAAGGGTCACCTGCCGAGTATTTGATGGAATCCAGCACTTTTGTGCAGCCAACAAAGAAAGAAGACTACGACAGGTTTCGTACGAACTTCTTGGAAACTTTTGGGGATTATGACGGGAGAAACACTGTCACCACCGCTAATGCCACTTGCGATAAATTAGCATCTGCAGTGTTTGCTAGAACCTGGTTCACGGGGCAGGTGATCGCAACTCAGACCGCTGAGGACCTTTGTAGAATTTTGGAAGATGGCAGGTGGTTAGTAAGCGGTAACTTGCCGGGTGACAGAATTGATAAATTTAATCAATTCTTTTTCTATATACTCACCCTACAGGATAATGAGAGACGGAAGGTGTTGTCATTGGATTTTACTTCTCAAGAAAACCTGCATGATTTAAGTAGGAAATTAAAGAATAAAATTGAGGAAACCAGCGACAACGCTAAGTGGACTGCCTCCACCGTGGCGACAACCACCCGGGTTCATTTGAGCGGCGATGAGTCAATACCCATCGCAGCCACAAGGGTTTTGTTAACTTGCCACTATTGTCAAAAGAAGGACATACCGCCAATAGGTGTTTCATTAAGTCCCGAGAAAAGAGGAAACTTAAAAAGGCGCATGTAAGGGGACAAGCGTTTCAACAAAATTCCCAAGGCAGATACACTCACCCCGCTGTCTCTAATTATCAAAACAGAGCAGGGAAAACCAGGGAAGCACCTTTACTACATGGTGATCCTGGTGCTAGCGCGAGGTAATGTCGATTACATAACAGTACTACTCACAACACAGAAGAATGTGTTGAAATCGCGAAATTGAGTGCTCGATATAATCAGCCCAAGGGGAATGATGGAACGTCAGGAGGTTTTCAGTCGGGGGAAGTTCAGCGAGCCTTCGCAAAGCAACCGGGTTAGAAGTAACGAGAAATCGTGGACAGAAAGAAACCGACGACGGGTTTGATATTAATGCTCTTCGCTCATCAATAATAGCGGCTTGCAACCTCGTTGATGCAATGGTTCTTCCTGTCAAAATAGGTTCTGTAAGGGCATCTTTTGATGTCGACACCGATGCTTCAGTTAATCTGCTCTCCACTGCATCATGCTCGGAGTTAAAGCACGCGTCGCGTGGTAGCCGATGGCCCCTCAGACCACCGATTACCAATTTGCAGAGAGTATCGAGCGTACCTATAGATATTTTAGGTATCGTGCGTCTTCCAATCAAGTTAGGTAATAACACTACACCCATCCGAACGGACTTCTATGTCATTTCTAGTTTCAGTCTTCCTTCAGATGGATTCCTAGGACTGAGGACTATGAAGGACATTCAGTTGGAAATGCAACCTGATCTTAATTGTGTAAAGTTTCGGGGTAAAACCTTGAAGGCGATGGAGATACCCAGACGTTTAATTTCTTCAAACCGTACGGACCCAAAAAGTTTTACCGACACACAGGAAATCAGTGTGATTCATAACGCCCAGAAAATAAGGATAGAATCTAGATCGTACCAGGCTACTTCAACTTGCAATGAAAGCCATCAAACGAACTGTTTTGAGGAGTGGAAGGAAATTAATGCCACTATAGTAGGGACTCATAAAATACCTAGTCGTGCGGCAGCCCACATACCAGTATCGGTTCTTAATGCCAAGGTTGGAAATTATATATGCCTAGAAGGCCCCAGCTTAGTAAACAAACTAGCTGTGGAACCAACTTTAAATACAGTACAAGAGGGAAGCACCACCTCTGCTTTTGTGGTTAATTCTACTGATGGTCCTATATCTTTAAAACAAGGAGTACTCTTAACCAAGGCGTTAGTTTATGACAGACAGGTGGATCCAAATCCACTTGATTTAAGTCTACGTAGTAGTGTTGCCTCAGTTAACTCGTGTCAAACTGAGGAGACAAAACATTCAACAACGTTTTATTCATTAGTAAGGATTAATGATTATCCTGAGTTAAAGAGTTCATTGATAGATTTGTTGCAACACTATCGTGACGTCATTGCATTACCCGGTGAACCTCTAGGGTCAACCGATAGGGCGGAACACATTATTAAATTAAAACCCCATACTTAACATATTTATGTACCCGCTTATCGACTGTCACATAGTCAACGGAAAGTGGTTGACAAACAAGTAACGGAGATGCTGGAACAGGGAGTAATTACACCATCAAGGTCACCCTGGAACAGTCCACTATTCCTTGTCCCTTAATAGGACGGTAAATTTAGACCAGTTATTGATTTCCGACAGGTAAACAAGGTCACAGAGGACGATCGTTATCCTCTACTCGTACTTAAGGACTTACTTATGTCCATAGGAAAGGGAAATAATTTTTAGCAGCCTTGACCTATTAAGTGGTTACTGGCAAATACCTATGTCACCTGAGTCGCGGAAGGTCACCGCCTTTAGTCACCTAGCAGGCTTTTGAATTCTCCGTAATGCTGTTTAGCTTAAAAACGGCGCCAGTCACGTTTCAGAGGTTCATATCAACTCTGTTTGCTTCTATGATTGGTAAAAATATATACGCCTACCTTGATGACAGTATTGTCTTGAGTAGAGATGGTAAATCTCATTTTGCTAACTTAGAGTCAGTATTATTAAAATTCCGTGAAGCTGGTCTCAAAGCAAAATTATCCAAATGTGATTTTTTACAAAAGTCTATCACCTTTCTTGGCCATTTAGTTAATGAAGATGGAATACACACTATGGATGACAAGGTAAAGGCCATACAAAACTTTCCTCTACCGCGAAATGTAGACAATGTAAGATCCTTCTTAGGATTACGCGGATATTATAGGTCATTCGTCAAAGGTTTTTCCAGTATAGCTTCGCCCTTAAATAAACTTTTGAAAAAGGACGTGCCGTTTCATTGGGGTGCTGGTCAAGAAGAAAGTTTCTGTAATCTTAAGTTTGCTCTGACCCACGCACCTATTCTCGCGTTCCCTGACTACGCTAAGCCGTTTATATTATTCACGGATGCAAATGCGTTAGGTCTTGGTGCTGTTTTAATGCAAACCGACGAACGAGGGAAGAATAGTGCTATTGCTTACGCGAGCAGAACACTAAATTCTGCGGAGTCTAACTACTCCGTGACTCACCAAGAGACTCTCGCGGTAGTATGGGCACTCAAAACATTCCGTGATATAATCCTAGGTTACCATATCACGTGTTATACTGATCACGGGGCTGTCACCGAGCTTTTCAAGGGTCGCAACCTTACCGGTAGACTCGCGCGATGGTACTTAACAATACAGGAATTCCATCCAGAATTCAAATACTTGCCAATAAAGTAGCTGATGTGTTGTCAAGAAATATACCTATTTGTGCTGTCGACCAATCCACAAAACCGCTTGATAATTTTACTATGCAGGCTCTTGCTGAAGCTCAACGTCAACATAACGTATGGAGCAAGGTCGTATATCATCTTGAATCCGGTGATGATGTTAAATTGCCTGAGCTACATATACCTCTTTCTCAGTTTTTACTCAATACGGATGGTGTTCTTTGCCGTCATTGGTCGAACAAGAAAAAACCGGTAACACAGTTAGTAATACCCGAGGTGTATGTACCGACAGTACTATATCAACTTCATATCACAGCAGTTGCCGGACATAAGGGGAAAGAACGTATCTTACACGCTGCACGCTATCAATACTATTGGCCAGCCATGAAAATGGATGTGGACGCACATGTGGATCAGTGTGTTGATTGTGCACGGAATAAGGGGAGGGTGCCTAAACAAGCACCGATTTTTGATTATCCGCCACCCAATCAACCTTAGGATTTCGTTGGCATAGATTTACTGCAACTTCCGTTTAGTCGTCAAGGGTCCAAGTATCTTCTCGTATGTGTCGACCATTTCTCACGATACACCGTTCTGGCTCCCTTGCAGGACAAAACAGCTGGCGCTGTCACTCATGCACTCATTAGTAAAGTGTTTCTTGTTCATTCTACTCCAAGGACTATTCTTTCTGACAATGGTAAGGAATTTAGAAATGCATTGCTGAGCGAAATATGTAGTCAATATATTATAAAAACAAACTTTCATTACAGCCTATCATCCAGCCAGCAATGGTCTTGTAGAGCGCGCTAACAAGAAAATTTTAGAAGTATTGCGGCCAGTGGTGGGTAGTTTGTTAGAAACTTAGGAAAATTGGCTTTCACATGTAGCAGCCAGTATTAATTCAAGTAACTGTGAGTCAACGGGTCACTCGCCTCACTATATACTCTACGGAGTAGAAATGAAACTCCCGACTGATCTCATAAGTTCGCCTCAGCCACCTGTTTATAATGTGGATGATTATGGAAAATGTCAGCTTAAAGTTTTCTCAGATATTCACCAGGAAGTACAGAGGAATTTAAAAGAATAAAAAACAGCCATGGTAGAGAAGTAACATAAAAGAGCTTCTGTTGAATTGCAAGCATGCGATACAGTAATGGTTCAAGTACCTGAAAGGTCTTCTAAACTTTCACCTAAATTTGTCGGATCGCGCCTGATTACTAAGCATATTAGTGGAAATAAATTTGAGGTGTTAGATCCGTGGCTGCAAACGCTGGAAATTATACATAGCGATCGTCTAAAACGGACGAAGGCCAAAACTAACACAAACATGGTAGAAACAGCTAATCTTACTAACGCTGTGCATCTTAATACTAATACCACATCTCAACCCACTAAATCTCATGATTACAATATACGTTCTCGCAAATAATTTCTTGCTGAATGCTATCTAATAAAGTAGTTTATTTCCATACTTTCATTATTTGTTCTACTTGTTTCAGAGATGTATGCTATCATCATTCTCCTGCTCGCTTTGACTTCTACTCAAGCTCGAGATCCTGCTCATCTGAAGCCAGGAGCTCTCACTGCCAACATAGGCCGAGTTTCCTTAATCCAGGATAATTTGTGGGTTCATTATCCATATATTGAGCTTAAAGCAGTACCGGGTCGTCTGCTAAACCTTACTGAGCAACTAAGTGATATTCTATTTGAATTAAACAAACACACGATTCATGATACAAAATATTCTTCCCTAATGAAGATGTTGTTGAAGGAACGTGTGGAGTTGCTAAGAGATACAGTCAAGGACGCCTTGGAAAATTATGATGGATTCCCTTCAAACACTTGTCCAAAACGAGGTCTAATTGATGGACTTGGCATGTTGTCTCAGATGATGTTTGGTACGGCCATGGATAGTGATGTAAAGGAATTGCAAGAACGTTACAATAATTTAGCTGCAGTGGCTATATCTAACCGTAAGGCTGTAGATCTTAAATGCAGATACATTGCACGACTCAACGAAGGCATGATTGGTAAATTACACTAACATCTTAGGTGCTTCTCTTAACAAAGCATTCCTTAACATAGATGTTTCCTATGCTATTGATGAGGTTCTTATAGTTCTAAATGCCCTAGAAAATTCAGTCAATACGATCATGCATGCAAATGAGCTCGTACTGAGGAATATGGTTCCCGAGGTAGAGTGTCCTCATCTTTATTCCCAGTTAAGGATTTATTAAACACCTTAACGATAGCAGAGGAACAATATGATCTAACCCCTATTTTTGCTAGAGCGAAAATATTACATTATTACCCACTTCTCAGTGCAATGTTAACGTCAGACGCTATTGTAGTTCATGTTCCCTTTAATTCGAAGATTGTGTATGATATGCACCGAATAGAGTCATTCCCATTTCAAATCAACACCTCTATTCTCGCCGTTGATTTACCTGATTCTATTGTGCTGGTCAATGAGGGGCTCACTCTCTACAGTACCGGTGAAAACCGAAAACTTCACCAGTGTAAATCTGAGCATATAGGATTTTATTTATGCCCCGCGTCTCTCTTTGCTTTCTTACCTGTTAAAGAAGCAGGTGCGTGTGAAGTTGCTTTGATTCAACATGATGCTTCACAGAGCTTAAACCTATGCCCTTACACTCAAATACAGCCAAAATTTTTTTACCATAAAAGTTTCATTGGCCATCATTACTTTTTCTTCATCCGTCCCACGATGGTGACAGTGAGCTGCCCTTCAGGAAGGTCACACGGTCGACAGACTGGTCACTTTGCTATTCTTAATCTATGTACCTTGAATTCAGCAACAGTGTCGACTCATCCTGAGACACTTCATAAAGGTTTTGTTTCTAAACATTTTATGCGTATTTACACCTTAGATTTTGCTAAAAGTGTAAATATTTCTTCTATTAAATATGTGACTAATATCATTTCTGAGTTTAAATTAAATAATTTCTCAGAGCTTGAATCGGCAGTCCATGCTTCCCTACCGACCTACAAGAGCCCTTATGTACGCTTCCCTACGGTCATCGTACCGATAGTGCTGGTGATTATTATAATGATTCCTCTATGTTGTTTAGTGAAACGTGCTTTAATACTATAATATGTTAAAAGGTAGAGTTTCAAATAAAGCTGCTAGCGACCACGAATTGACATCTCCACAAGGTTAGGTACATGACTCTAGATATATAGGAACGTCGCGAGGTCGCGTCGAGTAGGTGATCGAGCGATGTACCCCATGTTAGGCAGGTAGTATTACTAATATTTTTATTCCTATATAATATCTCATGTAATATGCAATTAATGTTATTATAATTGTTGAGGTATATGTGTAGTAGGTTCTCGAATGTCTTGTAACGTGAGGCGGCGAACGTTCGGAAGTAGTCTCGTGGTGTCTGGCCCCCATCCGGTCAAAGAAATGCTGCTG
The DNA here is from genome assembly GCA_036785275.1 of Cancer borealis. Lineage (NCBI taxonomy): Eukaryota > Metazoa > Arthropoda > Malacostraca > Decapoda > Cancridae > Cancer > Cancer borealis. The sequence continues at coordinate 11,559 of JAXIVD010006340.1, forward strand.
ACCTCAGCGTCTAGAAGACGTCGAAGGTTCTGGAAGGTGTCTTGTGATGTGAGGTGCTATGCTGTCGCCTAGAGAAAAGCGGATGACCTCAGCGTTTAAGGGTCGTCTCTGCATAGGATGCTCCATCGCCCAGCTTGGCCGGCTCTTCAGACCTACCCACGCAGCTACACCTACAAGTCACGGACCTCGGAGTACTCTAGTCTCATCGTACATCCGAGGTCCGGACATGACCGCTATTACTGACATTACCGTGTTATTACGAGTGCCCTACAAACTGTCGCTGAAAGTTATATACTACACAACCCTCACCTTATAACCAAGTGAGGAGATATAGTGCCCACAGTGACTCTTGTGATATACTTTATTCTATGTGCATAACCCTGCTTGCTTAGAATACAAATACAAGCAGTGAGACTTATTCTATGTACCAGTGTACTGATCATCTTATACTATAAATAAAACTGTACAAAGTACACGTATTTGGCTAAACCGCTCGGGCCACTATCTCACATAACACTCGTTACCATCACAACCGGTAACACATGCTGCCACTGTGGTGTGATAAATAACAACCATCACAACCTGTAACATATGGTAGCACCGGAGGTAACATGTCCCCATCTATTTTTATCACAGTGTTAGATGGAATGTGTGCCAAAAGTTGTCTGTTACCGAAAAAAATACATTGCTTCTTGTCTAAATTTTACATTAAACCATTTGTAAGGAAATATCTTTTTATACACTTTAAGGTTGCTTCAGTGTCACTAATCAGACGGGAGAGTTCGTTAATGTAGCCGGAGTGTAGAAATTGTGTATCGTCTGCATATTGAATTACTAAGCAATGCTTAACGTTTTTAATCAAGTCGTTGATAAAGATGTTAAATAAAATTGGACCCAGAACTGATACTTGTGGAACTCCAAAATTTATACTTTTGTTTCTTTGATGTGTAGCTCATAATGCGCACCGATTGAGTTCTGTTCCTCAGATAACTGTTGAACCAAAAGGGATCAATTTTGAGTTGAACGCATTTACTTATAAGGATATTATGACTGACACTGTCGAATGCCTTAGATAAATCGCAAAGTGTAAGTAGGGATATTTTTCTTTGGTCCATGTTGTAATAAATATTGTCAGTGATCACTGTCAGAGCTGTCTCAGTAGACAACCGTGGCCTAAAACCGTGCTGGCTATTAGATAAAAGCTTTTTGTCTTCTAGATAAACTGTCAACTGATTTGCAATTATTTTCTCTAATATCTTAGATACAATTGGAAGGAGTGAAATAGGTCGATAGTTGCTTACATTATTAAAATATCCATTTTTAAAAATCAGCATTACTATCGCATGCTTTCAGGCGTCAGGGAACACACTGGTAACTATGGACGTGTTAATTATATAGGTTAAGTACAGAGCAACTACATAAAGAGCATCCCGGACGAATTTCAGAGGTATGCCGTCAGAACCGACAGAACTGGTGTCATTAAGAGCTTTAACAGTAAGTATAACAGTACTGACGTCGACTAGCTGAGGTCTGAAATGATTAGTGTCACAGAAAGTAACATCCAAGTCGTGAGGTGTAGGTGTGTTATCATTGTGCAGAGTGGATTGAGTTTTGGCATAAGTAGATATTCCTACGTTAGCAAAGTGTGTATTAAATTCATCTGCTTTGTTAACGCAGTTGTCAAATACATGTTTATTAGAATTGCCTTTCTTGTCAGGAACACTTTCTCTGATAAGTTTCCATGTTGCAGCAGTATTGCCTCTACGATCATGAAATTGCTTGTTGTGAAAAGAACTTTAGGCGTTCTTAATAAGGGCAGTGACCAGCTTTTTCTCTTTCTTGTATTCTTCTTGTAGCGCTATGTTGTGACGGTCTCCTTTTAGTTTATTGTGAACATTGTTTCTGACAAGAATAGCGTGTCGGATGTCATCACCCATCCATGGTGCGGGTGGTCTACGAATTACTTTTGTGACAAAAAGGGCACACGCGTCTAGAGTTTTAGTAAAAACATCAGTGAAAATTCTGACTTGGTCGTTAAAATTGTTAGTTAAAAATATTTTATTCATGGCGGCTGAGTTTTGTTCTAATAGTGAGGAAAAAGTTTCTTGACTGTATTTTCCGAGGTGACGAAACGTCTTAGTAACTGGCTGACGTTTGGGTTTGTTTATATCTACTTGCACGCTGACAAGATCGTGGTCGGCAATAATTTGTGGGACAATATTGTGTGTTAAGATCAAGTCAGGTTTGTTAGTTATAACCAAGTCTAAACGTGTTGCGGACGTCGGGGTGACTCGAGTCGGTTTGTCTATTATTTGAGTCAGATTGTTATTAGTTATCAGTTTGCTTAATCTGCTGTCCTTTAAAAGTAAGTTATCATTAAAATCTCCTAGAATAAAAAGAGACTTATTTTTTACACATAAAAGTCTAAAAATATTTTCTATGTATTCGAAAGACACAGCTAACGCTTTAGGATGCCTGTACACACAGCCGACAATAAAGGCAGGCAGTTTGCAGCACTGCACAGTGATCCATACATCTTCAATGTCAGTTGGTCTAGTTATATCTAGAGATAGTACATTAGATTTTAGTGTGTCTTTTACATAAATACATGCACCAGCATCTCGTCCATTATCACATCTAAAAACATTAAAATCATATATATTTACATAGTAATCAGGGGTGTGTGGAAGAAGCCATGTTTCAGTTATACATAAAATAACGATATTTCTTTCTTGTATTAACAATTTGACCTCGTCTACACTAGATATAAGGGATTGAGCTTAATATTTTATATTAAGCTCAATCCCTTATATCTAGTGTAACTAGGGAGTCTTTTCTTTGCTTGGAACATCCGACAAGGTCTTCTTTGCCACACCTCTACGTAGAATAATAATAACATAAATGACTTTTGTGGCCTAGAGACACGTGCCACATTATAGTTTATGGTCAAATCTACATGTCGATCGTTTGTGATTAAACTCACCACAGTTATAGCAGCCAACTTTCTTTGTGTAGTTTTGGTCGTATTTTTTGTGATTGGCTCTATTGTTACTGTGAGTAGAATGGTTATTATGGATTTTCTGGCAATTATCTATACGTGTTTCGTGTAGTCTGCTAAACCTATTATATGTAGGTGTGCTGTGTTGCAAATAGTGTGTGTTGCCGTGTGTGGTAATATTTTTAACTTTCTAACTTCAGAGAAAAGAAAATCCTTGTTAAATTCTCGCCTAATCCAACACAACAATACAGAAGATATAACAAAAAGAACAAAAACCATGATCAGTTTGGTAATGGATCCTCTTAAGTAATTTTTTAACCCCTTAGAACATATAAGAACAGACAGTGAAATAGATAATGAGTTAGAACATCTTTTCAGTCTCGAGTCTATGGGGATGAAGACCACCGATGACAAAGAACTTTCTTTCGACAAGGAACAAATAGATAAATTTAAAAAAGGAATAAGCTTTCAGGATGGCTATTATAATATAGAACTGCCTTGGTATCCTGATAAGATATCTCAGGTGCCTTCAAATCACACAGTGGCACTTAAGTTACTAGACAGAACTTTTGATTATCTTCGGAAGAAAGGATTAGTAGTAAATATGAAGAAGTTTCTGATAAAAAAAATTAGAAGATGGTATAATTGAAGAAATAAAAGTAAGACCATCTCAATATAATAATTATACATGGATCCCACACAGGCCTGTAATAAGAACACAAGAACAAGTGACTACTAAAATTAGGCCAGTATTTAATTGTTCATTGAGAACCAGTAAAGATTTGCCTTCTCTCAATGAAGCAGCCTATACAGGTATTGATCTAATGGGCTCAATATTAAAATAGTTTTTTTATCTCAGAACTAACCATTATGCCATGTTAAGTGACATCAAACAAGCCTTTCTAATGACAAATTTAAGCAATGAACAGGACAAGAATAGATTTTATTTCTTCTGGAAGAGAGGAAATAAATTAAACAAATACTATTGTATTTGGTTATACATCATCACCTTCTATACTTAATTATGTTATGAAACATCATGCTAGTACATATCCTGATGATAAATGTATGTGAATATTAACAGATAATTTTTATGTAGATAGTCTGATCATCACTGGTAATGACCTTAATGAAATGCAAGGATTATACCAATTCAGCTCACAAAGAATGCAAGAAAGGGGTTTCACACTTAGGTCCTGGAACTCCAATTCAATTGAATTGAGAGAGAAAATTAAGTATGATAAGAAACTAGTGGAACACATGTGTGAGGAGAACAAAGTATTAAGATACAAGTATAATGTAAATAATGACACATTGAATATTTCCTCTTGTACAGAACAGGCTGTGGCAGACACAAAAAGAAGTGTTGTCCCAGATATCTAAAGTATATGATCCACTAAATCTAACTTTACCTGTAACTATCAGAGGGCGAGTTTTGATGAGAAAAGTATGGAAATTAAAAGTAGACTGGGATCAATAAGTACCAAAGGAAATAAGTAAGGAAATGAAAAGTATAAGTAAAGATTTTGAAAAGTTGCCCGAACTGTCCTTTGCAAGAAAAGTCGTCAGTGAGCAAGGATCATACAGGTTATATATATTTTGTGACAGCTCTACGGAGGCATATGGATTTGTCGTGTATGCATTTTCTAAAGATAATAAGAGTTCCTTTTTCTTTGCCAAATCTAAATTATTGCCTCTGAGGAAGGGAAATGAGCATAGTGTCCCCACTCTAAAATTAATGGAAGTGAATTTGGCATTGAGGTGTCTACCTACTGTGATTGAAGCTTACAGTAATATACAGTTTTAATTCATAAATATTTGCGTAGATGCTCAAGTAGTATTGAATTAGATCATAACACTAGGCAACAAATTTCAACTTTTTTTTTGTTAAAGACACGTGATCTACTGATTCCTACTAAATTAATGATGCTGATTTCAGATCTGATATCTAAATATCTCTATCACGTCCAGATATTCTGTAAACGACAACCCCTATTTTCCAGTTTTTTACTCACCCGCTTAGCAGTCTAAGCTACTTTTCCGTGTGAAGTTTTATTTAGGCATACTTAAATAATTATGTTAACATGGGTGTCTTTCCTCCTCTTTTCTGGCTTAAAACAGACAGTGGAATTCCACTGGCGGAGTTACCACCCCTGCACCCAACCATCCACCCACAGCGCATTAGTATTTAGTTGTTACGACAAAAAGACATTCCTGTTCTTAAGTGAAACTTTGATGTTTCCTCTTCATTCGTCGTTTATAGGATGACGAGCTCTCCTTCTGCAGGAACCAACAATAATCTCCCATCATATTTGGACTAAAATTACCTTGATATCTCTTTTCCATAATGGAGATCTGTTGGTGGAAACGTTCACCATGCTCGTCGCTTACAGCCCCAAGGTTGGCCGGGAAGAAGTCAAGATGAGAATGTAAAAAATGCATTTTCTGCATCCCATTCGTTCATAAGATTTAAGCATGTTTTCTATGAGTTCACAGTGGTTTTCAGCTTTGTGGTTTCCAAGGAAATTTCTTACAACTTCAACAAACGATGTCCATGCACGCAATTCCATCTCATTTAGGCTAGATGGAAACGATGAGTCACGGATGACACTGCGGATCTGTGGCCCAGTGAAAACTCCAGCTTCTAGCTTAGCATCTGTCAATATTCCTCAGAATTTATCTTTTAAATATTGGAAACCACTACTTTGATGATCCATACCCTTCACAAAATTCTTCATAAGGCCAAGTTTAATGTGAAGTGGTGGAAGATGTACTCTCTGAGCGTCGGTAAATGCTGGGTGCTTCACATTATATTTACCAACAACATGCTCAGTTCTAGATGGCCAATCATGTTTTTTGTAGTGGTTCTTGTCATCTCTGCTGTTCCATAGGCACAAAAAGCACATCTGCTTTGTGTAGCCCAACTGCAACCCAAGAAGTAATG
>JAXIVD010006340.1:22500-24385 GCA_036785275.1 Cancer borealis
AACAACACAAAACTAGCGTTGTGGAGAGCATTGCCAAACGAAAAAAACAGTTCAGCTGGTTTAGACACGGGTAACAGCACAACAGGGCGTATAAAGCCCATATGCAACATGGCGTCAATCTCCTTTTGAATGAGCGGAACCTGTCGAGGGTGTACTCGGTAAGGTGACTGCTTAACCGGCTTCGCTCCATCAACGTCTATGTCATGGACTACTTTCGTAGTCCGCCCAGGGCTGTCCTTAAAGACCTCAGGGAACTGGTCCAAAACAGCGAGCACACTGGAGCGCTGCTCCGCTGTCAAATGGTCCAGCTCCTCCTGCAAGGCGGCTCTCGCAGCCCCATTCTCCTGCCACGCCCCTACTGAGGACGTCGACAAGGTACTGGCCACGGCCGTTTCCTCCTCCTCTTCCTCAACAGGTATGCAAGGACCTGAGAGACAAACGGGAGTGCCAGATAGGCCTCCCGAGGAAGAGTCGACAAAGCCCTTAAGCATGTTTACATGACATAAACGCTGCTGGCGACGACGACCTGGGGTAGACACCACATAGTTGGTATCACTCACCTTCTTGTGCACCTCGAACGGTCCCTGAAACTTGGCTTCAAAAGGATCCCCCTGATGCGGCAAGAGTACTAAGACTCTGTCGCCTGGAGAAAATTCCCGTTGCACTGCTCCCTTTCCCTTGTCAAACCAATGCTTAGCACGGGTTTGACTCTCATCAAGATGTTCGGCTGCCAACTGCCAACAACGTAAAAGCTTGTGCCTAACCCCTCCTATCCACTCCAACAAGCTGAACTCTCTCTGGTCTGCTCCCAACAACGACTCCTTAATATGGGTCAGAGGACCTCTCACCTGGTGGGCAAATATTAATTCGAAAGGACTGAAACCAGTACTCTCTGAAGGGGAGTCTCTCAAGACAAACAAGACGTAGGGAAGATTGTCATCCCAGTCAGTATCAAACTGAAGGGCAAACTTGTGCAGGATGCTTTTCAGAGTTTGGTGGCTACGCTCCACCACACCTTGAGTCTGGGGGTGGTAAGGACTGCTCACGGAGTGCTTAATTCCTAGAGACTTACAAAAATCATTAAAAATCCTACCACAAAAATAGCTAGCACCATCTGTCTGCACCTTACATGGGACTCCGAAAAAAGAAAAAAACATTGTTAAATTTCTACAAATTGCCTCCGCTGTAATCCTTCTAAGAGGTACAGCGTTAACATACCTCGAGGCTGCGTCAACCATGGTGAGGAGATACTCATTCCCTCTCTTGGTTTTCTTTAGTGGACCAACGACGTCCACTTGGATGGTGGTAAATGGTTCCGGCAGGTGAGGAACCTTGACCAGAGTAACCGGTTTGATTTTCTGGTTCGGCTTCCCCATGCGTTGGCATATCAGACACTCCTTGCAATGCCTGGCCACCTCTGCTCGAATCCCTGGCCAGAAGTACAAACGGGTTAACTTCCCGAGCGTCTTCCTGACCCCCAAATGTCCGGCAAAACGTCCATCATGGGCCACCTCCAGCAGGGCCTGACGGTACTGGATCGGCACCACCAGTTGCTCCACGCGGCATCCTCCTTCTGGAAGGTGGGCGGCAGCCACCTCCTAAACAGTACCCCCTCTTTAAGGAAGTACATGGTAGTCGGCGCGACATCCCTCTGCTGCGTCAGCGCCTGCTCCATCATGGTCGTCAAACTCTCGTCCTCCCTCTGCGCGGTGATCAAGGCCTCCCTTCCCTGGCGCACATTACCTGAGGACAAACAAGGACCGGCCGAAAGAGGCTCGGCAAACAGGGATGAAATATTGAGGTCCCCGACCTCGTTACCTTGGGTAGAACTCTGGGAAACTGGGGGTTCTGGAGTTTGGGCGGCGTTACTCATGCTGCGTGTCAC